>MU227994.1:3257539-3278009 GCA_018584345.1 Thuja plicata | reverse complement strand
GCTCATCAATTAATAAGTAGGAGATATTTTCCACAGCAAGTCAAATTATGATATTGCTATCAAGATTCAACTGTGTTGTTTTTTGAGTCAAACTCATTAACCCGTGATTCATGAGTAGTGGTTCACATGAACCCATCTTTCATGAGAATGAATGGAACACTTAGCACTCATTGGCTCTAGGTGATGCTCACAGAGGTGAAGCACCGAGACTTCCTAAGAGGTCACCCATCCCAGTACGACTCCAACTCGAGTGCACTTAACTACGGAGTTTCCTCCATGGTTAAACCCACTCTGCTTGCATCCTCATTTGTAAAACATTCACCAAGTGTTGTGCCTTATGAACCATCCATTAGAAAGCACCTTAAGCTCATCAATTGATAAGCTTAAGGGGATTTCTAATGGATGGTTCATAAGGCACAACACTTGGTAAAGGTTTTGCAAATGAGGATGCAAGCAGAGTGGGTTAAACCATGGAGGAAACTCCGTAGTTAAGTGCGCTCTACCTGGAGTGGTACTGGGATGGGTGACCTCCCGGGAAGTCCCGGTGCTTCACCTCTATGAGCATCACCCAGAGCCAATGAGTGCTAAGTGTTCCATTCATTCTCATGAGAGATGGGTTTGTGTAAACCACTACTCATGAATCAAAGGTCAATGAGTTTGACTCAAAAAACTACACAGTTGAATCCAAGTAGAATTAAAAAAAATTAATTGGTCAAAATTTTTTTTTAAAAAAAATTAGCATTGGTCAAAATTTTGACCATTCGACTAAAGATTTCGACGGGATTGCTATGCTTTCCACCAATGAAATGGTCAAAATTTCAACCACTGCCACGCTTTGTTTCTACCAAACATTGGTCAAAATTTTGACCATTCGACTAAAGATTTTGACGGGATTGCTATGCTTTCCACCAATGAAATGGTCAAAATTTCAACCACTGCCACGCTTCGTTTCTACCAAACATTGGTCAAAATTTTGACCATTGCACCAATGAGATTCTACCAAACATTGGTCAAAATTTCAACCACTGCCACGCTTCGTTTCTACCAAACATTGGTCAAAATTTTGACCATTGCACCAATGAGATGGTCAAAATTTTGACCATTACATGGTCTCAATTTCGACCATTGCATGGTCCAAATAAAAAAACTACAGCAATTTTTGTCATACAAAACCAGAGTTATTGTCAAAATTTTGACCTCTATTTTGGTCGAAATTGCGACCAATAATAAAAATGTCAAAAATTTGACCAAAAAAAATTGATGAAAGGTTTGGTCGTGAATTCGACCAATTACTGTCAAAATTTTGACCAATTTTCGTCAAAATTTGAAGTCAAATTTACTAGTGCAAATCATACTATAATATGATAAAGGATAAAATCACAAATAATATCTGTAGTAGTAGAACAGAGAGGAAAGTTTCTACCCACTTCGTAAAGTAATATGTAGCTTTCAGTATATATGTATGTCCTTGAAAAGAAGCTGGTGAGATTTTTCCAATAAGATCAAAACCCCAAATACTAAAAGGCCATGAAGCCTCTTGATTATGAAGTTCACGAGAAAGAGCATGAATTAAATTACCATGTTGCTTACACTAAGGACACTTCTTAACAAACATAAAAGAATCTTGTTCCATTGTTTTCCAATAGTATCCCATTCTAAGAAGTTTATTAACTAAGGACTTCCCACCAAAATGTCCCCCACAAGAACCAGAATGAACTTATACTAAAGTTATCAGGATTTCGGTTCTACCAAGACATCTTAATAGAAAACCATTATAAGAACATTTATAAAGAATATCTCCTAAAATGATATAATGTGCTGAAAGGTTCCTAACACAATTACACATGTTCCTTGTTGTTGATTCTTTAAAAGTATTATCTTTAAAAAAATGAAAGATATGTGAATACCATTCATCCAAATGCAAGTTAAAACAATCAGCAGTAACCTTATTAGAAATTCAAGGGTTTTTAAGAGTATGTATAGTAAATTGAAAGTCTTTAGAATTATTCTCAAGACAAACCAAAAAGGATGCACTTTCCATGGTGTCCACATGTCGATTATCTTTCCTAGGTAAAGTATGAATTGTATAAGAAGAGAATTGTGAAAGAATATCAAGAGCCAAATCTCTATATTACGTCATTTTATAGTTCTTAGTCTGATAACTTTGATTTTTTCAACAATCAATTATGAATCCTTGTAGATTTCCGTGTTTTTAATTTCAAGGGATGAAGCTGCTCGTAAGCTAGCTATAAGAGCTTCATATTCCAAAATATTGTTAGTACAAGGAAAGGTAAATTTATATGACATAGGGATTGTTGGTGCCCAAAAATGATGGATTCACTTTTCGCCAACTGACAGGTGTAATGGGGATGCACCACTTGATACCTCTGCATTTTTGGCTTAATCAAGCCAAGGCTGGTAGGCCTTATTTCACTTTGAACTATGAAATTTTCTATGTCGCACAACTGCATACACAAACAAACAAAGTTCCTCCCAAGGTGGTGAATGATCCTTGGAGGAAACCAAAAAATCCTAAAATGATAATCACTAAGATCCTAATCATAAGGCTTTGAAATAAATGATTTAATAATCTACAAACTACAAAGCATGAACTAATATAATAATTTATAAATGATGATTAGATCACTACCTTCTAAAAACAAGGCCTTTAGAGTCAGATAACTTTCAATCTTACGTATAATTAGAGACAGTTTTAAAAAATTAATTTTAATAAAGCAAGATTATCACTTCATAGGATTCCACTAGACTTATAATTCAACTTAACCTATACAGCTAATCTTATCAAATTTAACTCAAATTAAGAGACCAATAAAAACAAGAGAAGATACACAGATCTTTCAATTGATATTTAAACTATATATATTAATTTTGAATTATGATACTCAGGGAATTCAACATAGTGAAATACTCTAATACAGTAGAATATCCAAAAAAATAATTGAAAACATATAACTTATAACTGCAAATAAAAGGAAGAGCATTTATCTTTATTGATATTGAAAAACTAGTACATTGAAGTTCATGTTGCAATTGTGATCAAATTCTATTATACAATGTGTTTTCCCCTCTTTATGATTACATTTTACACCACATATATATGTGGTTGAATAGTTATCATACCCTTTTAGGGTGAGAAGACATCATTTTTCATTAAAATTTTGAAAATACTTTTGAGAAAAACTAATCAACTAACTAACTAATAACTACCTATCTTTACCATTTGGATTTGGTCTAAAACCCTAATCTAATTGTAAAAACTTAAGATTTTTACTATTAAAAGGAAATTTAATTTTATGACCTGGGTCTTTTTTAGATTTACAATATTTGATCATTTTCATTCTCTGTCAACATCATCGTTATAGGACATCAAAAATTCCAACATCTCTGAAACCTTAACTTACATAATCTCGAGAGAAGTAGACCAAGTATTTAATCTTTACCTGATGTAAATTGAAGATTCGGTGGCCCTAGGCCCCCAAAAGTGAACACTATTATTTCCCTCTGTCAAAAATTTTACTTTGTTAATGTAACACTTTTAATATCCTGAATATGATATTATTTTGTTCCTTATATTTATAAACAATTGTATTTGAATATAAAAAAAAATATCAGAATTTTTTAAACCTAACATATAATCACTTGTTGTATTAGATATATCATCCTTGTAAAGAATACTAATTGGTTCCACTTCGTCAATGCAGTTTTTGTCTTTTGATTTATGTTTTTTCTTTGAGAAATCATCAGGTGCACTATGTTCTTTGCTGGATGGAGGATCCATGTGCATATGATCAGTTATATAAGTATCTAAACTAAGTTCTCCTTGGATGTTTCCTTTCACACAATCTTCCCCATTTCTATTCTCAAAATATTCTTTCTCCTCGCATAAAGGTTTTAAAGGTAACTCATATTTTGGAGTTATTACTTCTTTTATATCAACAATCTGATCAAGTGGGATACTTGGATAATTTTCATTACTTTTCTTCAACATATTCTCATCATTATGCTTGGTTATCATAATCTCATCTATAGAATTCTGATACAAATCTTGCTCATAGGATGAACCAAATGATATCTTACCTTCTTAATGTATATTTTGAGTGCTATCAACTTCAAAATCATCATTAGGCCCGCTACCTTCATCATGATGTTGATAATTTGATTGCATAGAAAATATCCTTCACATTATGGATTCAAAAACATAGAGAACATAAATTTATCTTCCTCCACTTCCTCTTCAAACAATGGATTCATGAACATTGAAAATTCAGGCACATCTTCATGAGAATTTTCATCAGGATCTTTAGATGTTTCAGAAATAAGACTAATATCTTCATTGACATTATTTTTTGAAACTTCTTGTTTTTCATATGTTTTATGTTGTTCTATTTTATCTCCTTTATTTAATTTTTGGAATTTATCATCTCCTTCATCAAGTACTCCCTAACTATATACTGATCCATTAACTTTCTTATCATGATAAAAAAAAATTGACCACTCTTCTCAACATGTTTTTGATATTCCATGTCTAACAAAGCTTAAATTTCTCTTGTACTGAGAAGGTTTTCTTCCTCATCATCATGGTCACTAATACATGTTTCCATACACATCTCATCATGTACAAATTCTTCTTCAATCTGATCCAAACTTTTCTCCTCCATGTCATCACAAGTATTATTATGGTTCTCAGGAATGGATGCTTCTTTATCTTCTGTATGACTAGTACAGTCATCTTCCTCAAAAAGATAATATTAAAGAATAAGGCCTTGTTCAATCTGAGCATAAGCCTCCCTTTTTATGTCTTCATCATCTTCTTCTAATATATGCACAAGGAACTTTATAGAAGGATCATTTGATGTAATTCCCAATTTTTTGACATTTCTCATGATATCTTTTTGTGAAGACATAATGTTTGAAGGTATTTCTTGATGACTGTTCACCTTTCTTATCAGGAAATGTGTAGAAGACTCCCCTTAAAATCTCTCCAAGATAAAAAAAAATGAATCAAGTGGAGACATGTAAGAGTCCTCTTCCATATTGCAATCCTAAAGCTTATCCTGTCCATAATGCATATCATCTTCATTTGCATCATGAAACATATCAAGAAACCATTGGTCAAAATCTCTCCATGGTGATATACTTTGTTTAGGTGTCATACTAAAAAGAAAACCTGCATGATTTGTCAATGATCTTACAAATAGTTTCATAATCAAATCTTCTGCATAGATATGACAATCTAGAATAAATTTAAAAAATGCCTCCAAATGCTCTGTTGGTGATTCTGATCCATCTCCATAAAATTTTGGAACATATTTTTTTAGTTTAAGAGGAAAAAAATTTTGACCACCAAGGATATTATCAAAACTTAATGGTCTATATAATTCAAAAATAAATTTTGGTCTTGGGTCACGAAAGTTTGATACTTTATGTGAATATGTATTCTAGTACATAATGAACATTTGAATGTGTACTAACTTCTTTATTTATACATTAGGTTCTTTTCAATAGATTCGCAACCTCTTTAAAGAGGAAAAGTTTAATTATCTCCTTCTAGGTCTTCTCCCTTAGTAGAGTCACTGACTAATATATTTTGTTAAATAGACTCCCCACCTTATTTCTTGGAGGAAAAAACTTACTATCTTCTGAGTTCTTATCTCCACTAGAGTCTTAATTAAATCACCAAAGCTTCTAGGTAAACTTCAACATTGTCTTTCACAGAGAACTCCTGAGCAGATTCGCCAATTTGTTGGTGCCCAAAAATGATGAATTCACTTTTGGCCAACTAATAGGTATAATGGTGATGCACTAATTGATACCTCTATAATTTTGGCTTAATCAAGCCAAGGCTGGTAAGCTTGATTTCACTTTGAACTATCAAATTTTCTATGTCGCACAACTTCATACTCAAACAAACAAAGTTCCTCCCAAGGTGGTTAATGATCCTTGGAGGAAAAAAACAAATCTCTTGATAATTTGTAATATGAAACTTAGCTAAAATGATAATCACTAAGATCCTAATTGTAAGGCTTTGAAATAAATGATTTAATAATATACAAACTACAAAGCATGAACTAATATAATAATTTCTAAATAATGATTAGATCAGTGCCCTCTAAAAACATGGGATATAGAGTCAGATAACTTTCTATCTTACGTACAATTAGAGACAATTTTAAAAACTTACTTTAATAAAGAAATACTATCACTTCACATGCTTCCACTTGACTTATAATTCAAATAAATCTATAAAACTAATCTTATTGAATTTAACTCAAATTAAGAGACCGATAAAAGCAAGATACACATATATTTTAATTGATATTTAAACTATATATATTAATTTTCAATTATGATTCTCGGGGAATTAAAAATAGTGAAATACTCTAATATAATAGAATATTCAAAAGACTAATTGAAAATGTATAACTTATAACCACAAATAAAAAGAAGAACACTTATCTTTATTGATATTGAAAAAGTAGTACATTGAAGTTCATGATGCAATTGTGATCAAATTCTATTATACAATATATTTTCCCCTCTTTATGATTACATTTTACACTACATATATATGTGGTTGAACAGTTGTCATGCCCCTTTGGGGTGAGAAGACATCATTTTTCATTAAAATTTAGAAAACACTTTTGAGAAAAACTAATCAACTAACTAACAAATAACTACCTATCTTTCAGATTTTGATTTGGTCTAAAATCCAAATCAGATTGTACAAAATTAAGATTTTTAATGGAGATAGGAAATTTTATTTTACAAAGTGGGTCTTTTTAAGATTTGCAATATTTGATCATTTTTATTCTCTGTCAATATCATATTTACAGAAGATCAAAATTCCAACATCTCTGAAACCTTCACGTACTGAATTTTGATTGTTCCTGTCACAAAGCTTCGTTCCCTAACCCCTTAAATTTTAACTAAAATGTAATATGTTGTTTTATCCTATTTCATATACTTCATCATATCATCAATTATTGGGCATGGATTTTAGGATGCCATTTTTTAAAAATTTATCACTATATAGGACTCTAAATTTTGCCAAAACTTTAGAGCTCCAAAAGGCTATTTCTAGGGACGTATGCTCCCTCTGAGCATAGCGAGATCTCATTTATCTATGGAGAATTAGAACAAGTATTTAATCTTTACCTAATATAAATTGAAGATTCAGTGGCCCTAGGACCCCAAAAGTGAAAATTGTTATTTCCCTTTGTCAAAATTTTTATTTTGTTCATGTAATACTTTGAATCTCCTGAATATGATATTATTTTGTTCCTTATCTTTATCAACAAGAGTGTTTGAAAAAAAAAAAATTGCATAATTATTTATCCCCACTGTCTGATCCCTTGTTGTATTAGATATATCATTCTTATAGAGAATATTTATTGGTTCCACTTCATCAATGCAGTCTTTGTCTTTTGATTTATGTTTTTTCTTTGAGAAATAATCAGATGCACTATGTTCTTTGATGGATGGAGGATCTATATGCATATGATCAGTCATATAAGTATCTAAACTAAGTTCTTCTACTTGCATGTTTCCTTGCACACAATCTGCCCCATTTCCATTCTCCAAATATTATTTCTCCTCACATAAAGGTTTTGAAAGTAACTCATATTTAGCAATTATTACTTCTTTTATATCAAGAATCTAATCAAGTGGGATACTTTGATAATTTTCATTACTTTTCTTCAACATATTCTCATCATTATGCTTGGTTATCATAATCACATCTTCAGAATTCTGATATAAATCTCACTCAAAGGATGAACTGAATGATATCTTACCTGTTGAATGTATAGTTTTAGTGTTATCAACTTCAAAATCATCATTAGGCCCACTACTTTCATCATAATTTTGATATATTTGATTGTATAGCAAATATCCTTCACATAATGGATTTAGGAGCATAGAGAACATAGATTTATCTTCCTCCACTTCTTCTTCAAATAGTAGATTTAGGAACATAGAAAATTTAGGCACACCTTCATGAGAGTTTTCATCACGATCATCATATGTTTCATCAATAAGACTAATATCATCATTGACATTATTTTCTAAAACTTCCTGTTGTTCATATGTTGTATGTTGTTCTATTTTATCTCCTCTATTTAATTTTTGGAATTTATCATCTCCTTCATCTAGTACTCCCTAACTATATATTGATCCATTAACTTTCTTATCATGATGAAAAAAAAATTGAGCACTCTTCTCAACATGTTTTTTATATTCCATGTCTAAACAAAATTAAATTTCTCTTGTACTAAGAAGGTTTTCTTCCTCATCATCATTGTCATTGATACATTTTTCCATACACATCTCATCATGTACAAATTCTTCTTCAATTTGATCTGAATTTTTCTCCTCCATGTCATCACACGTATTATTATGGTTCTCAAGAATGGATGCTTCTTTATCTTTTATATGACCAGTGCACTCATCTTCCTCACGAAGATAATCATCAAGCACAAGGACTTGTACAATTTGGGCATAAGCCTCCCTTTTTCTGTCTTCATCATCTTCTTCTAATATATGCACAAGGAACTTTACAGAAGGATCATCTGATATAATTCCCAATTTTTTGACATTTCTCATGATATATTTTTGTGAAGGAATAATGTTTGAAGGTATTTCTCAAAGAATATTCACGGTTCTTATCAGAAAATGTGCAGAAGACTCCTCTTAAAATCTTTCCAACATAAAAAAATGTATCAAGTGGAGAGATGTAAGAGTCCTCTTCCCTATTGTGATCCTAGACCTTGTCCTGTTCATAATGGATATCATCTTCACTTGAATCATGAAACATATCAAGAAAACATTCCTCAAACTCTCTCCATCATGATATACTTTGTTCATGTGTCATGCTAAAAAGAAATCCTACATGATTTGTCAATGATCTTACAAATAGTTTCATAATCACATCTTCTGCATCCATATGAAAATCTAGAATAAATTTATAAAATGCCTGCAAATGCTCCAATGGTGATTCTGATCCATCTCCACAAAATTTTGGAACATATTTTTTTTAGTTTAAGAGGAAAAATTTTCTGATCACCAAGGATGTTATTAAAACTCAACGGTCTATATAGTTCAATAATAAATTTTTGTCATGGGTCACAAAATTTTGATATTTTACATGAATATGTATTTTGGTACATACTGAATATCTAAATTTGTAGTAACTTCTTTATTTATACATTAGGTTTTCTTCAATAGAGTCACCACCTCTTTAAAGAGGAAAAAATTACTTATCTCCTTCTAGGTATTCTCCCTCAGTAGATTCACTAACTAAAAATTTTTGTTAAATAGAGTTCCCACCTTATCTCAAGTAAAGTCTTCTTGAAATCACCACAACTTCTAGGTAATCTTCAACATTGTCTTTCATAGACAACTCCCCAGCAGAGTCACCAATTTGTTGGTTCCAAAAAATGATGGATTCACTTTTGGGCAAATGATAGGTATAATGGTGATGCACCACTTGATACCTCTAAAATTTTGGCTTAATCAAGCCAAGGCTGGTAGGCCTGATTTCACTTTGAACTATCAAATTTTCTATGTCACACAACTCCGTATACAAACAAACAAAGTTCCTCCCAAGTTGGTGAATGATTCTTGGAGGAAAACAACAAATCTCTTGATAATTTCTGATATGAAAATTAACTAAAATGATAATCACTAAGATCCTAATTGTAGGGCTTTGAAATAAATGATTTAATAATCTACAAACTAAAAAGCATGAACTAATATAATAATTTCTAAATAATGATTAGATTAGTGTCTTCTCAAAACCTGGGCTATAGAGTCAGATAAATTTCAATCTTACATAGAATAAAAGACAATTTTAAAAACTTACTTTTAATAAAGAAAGACTATCACTTCATGGGCTTCCACTTGACTTATAATTCAAATCAATCTATACATTTAATCTTATCAAATTTAACTCAAATTAAGAGACTGATAAAAACAAGAGAAGATACACAGATCTTTCAATTGATATTTAAACTATATATTTTAATTTTGAATTATGATACTTAGGTAATTCAACATAGTGAAATAATATAAATCAATAGAATATCTAAAAGACTAATTGAAAACATATAACTTATAACTACAAATAAAAAGAAGAGCACATATCTTTATTGATATTGAAAAACTAGTACATTGAAGTTCATGTTGCAACGGTGATAAAATTATATTATAAAATGTGTTTTACCCTATTTATGATTACATTTTACACCACATATATATGTGGTTGAATATTTTTCATACCCCTTTAGGGTGACAAGACATCATTTTTCATTAAAATTTAGAAAACACTTTTGAGAAAAACTAATCAACTAACTAACTATATAATAATTACCTGTCTTTCAGATTTGGATTTGGTCTAAAATACAAATCAAATTGTACGAACTTAACATTTTTACTAGCAATAGGAAATATGATTGTACGGACTGGGTCTTTTTTACATTTGCAATATTTGACCATTTTCATTCTTTGTAGACATCATCTTTATGGAATATCAAAATTCCAACATATCTGAAACCTTCACTTAAAGAATTTTGATTGTTCCTATCACAGAGCTTCCTTCCCTAATCCCTCAACTTTTAATTAAAATGTAATATGTTTTTGTATCCCATTTCATATACTTCATCATATCATCAATTATTGGGCATGGATATTAGGATGCCATTTTTAGAATATTATCAATATATAGGACTCTAAATTTTTCCAAAAATTTAGAGCTCCAACAGGGTCTTTCTAGGGACATATGTTCCTTGTGAACATAGCGAGATCTAAGTTATCTCTGGAGAATTTGACCAAGTATTTACTCTTTACCTGATGTAAATTCAATATTCGATGGCCCTAGGCTCCCAAAAGTGAACACTACTATTTCCCTCTATCAAAAATTTTATTTTGTTCATGTAACACTTTGAATCTTCTAAATATGATATTATTTTTTTCTTTATCTTTATCAACAAGAGTATTTGAAAATAAGAAAAATCTCAGAATTATTTATCCCCAACATTTGATCCCTTTCTGTATTAGATATATCATCCTTATAGAGAATACATATTGGTTCCACTTCATCAATGCAATCTTTATCTTTTGATTTATGTTTTTTCTTTGAGAAATCATCAGGTGCATTATGTTCTTTTCTAGATGGAGGATCCTTGTGCATATGATCAATTATATAAGTATCTAAACTAAGTTCTTCTACTTGGATGCTTCCTTGCATAGAATCTTCCCCATTTCCATTATCCAAATATTATTTCTCCTCGCATAAAGGTTTTTAATGTAACTCATATTTAGGAATTATTACTTCTTTTATATCAAGAATCTAGTCAAGAGGGATACTTGTATAATTTTCATTACTTTTATTCAACATGTTCTCATCATTATGCTTGGTTATCATAATCTCATCTTTGAAAGTCTGATACAAATCTCTCTCAGAGGATGAACTGAATGATATCTTACCTTCTGAATGTATGTTTTGAGTTTTATCAACTTCAAAATCATCATTAGGCCCACTACCTTCATCATGATGTTGATAGATTTGATTGTATAGAAAATATCCTTCACATAATAGATTCAGGAACATAGAGAACACAAATTTATCTTCCTCCACTTCCTCTTCCAACATTGGATTCAGGAACATAGAAAATTTAGGCACACCTTGACGAGAGTTTTCATCAGGATCATCAGATGTTTCATCAATAAGACTAATATCTTGATTGACATTATTTTCTGAAACTTCTTGTTTTTCATATGTTTTATGTTGTTCTATTTTATCTCCTCTATTTGATTTTTGGAATTTATCATCTCCTTCATCTAGTACTCCTTGATTATATATTTGTCCATTAACTTTCTTATCATGATGAAAGAAAAATTGACCACTCTTATCAACATGTTTTTTATATTCCATGTCTAACAAAGCTGAAATTTCTCTTGTACTAAGAAGGTTTTCTTCCTCATCATCGTCGTCATTGATACATGTTTCCATACACATCATCATGCACAAATTATTCTTCAATCTGGTCTGAATTTTTCTCCTCCATGTCATCACATATATTATTATGGCTCTCAAGAATGGATACTTCTTTATCTTTTGTATGACTAGTGCACTAATCTTCCTCACCAAGATAATCATCAAGCACAAGGCCTTGTTTAATCTAAGCATAAGCCTCCCTTTTTTTTTGTCTTCATCATCTTCTTCTAATATATGCACAAGGAACTTTACAGAAGTATCATCTGATGTAATTCCCAAATTTTTTACATGTCTCATGAAATATTTTTGTGAATGCATAATGTTTGAAGGTATTTCTTGAAGAATGTTCACAACTCTTATCAGAAAATGTGCAGAAGACTCCCCTTCAAATCTCTCTAAGATAAAAAAAAATGCATCAAGTGGTGACATGTAAGAAACTTGTTCCATGTTGTGATCCAAAATCTTGTCCTATTCATAATGCATATCATCTTCACTTGCATCATGAAACATATCAAGAAACCATTTCTCAAGCTCTCTCCACGATGATATACTTTCTTCATGTGTCATACTAAAAACAAAACCTACATGATCTATCAAAGATCTTACAAATAGTTTCATAATAACGTCTTCTACATAGATATGACAATCTAGAATAAATTTAAAAAATGCCTACAAATGCTCTGTTTGTGATTCTGATCCATCTCCACAAAATTTCGGAACATATTTTTTAGCTTAAGAAGAAAAATTTTCTGACCACCAGGGATGTTATAAAAACTCAATGGTCTATATACTTCAATAATAAATTTTGGTCATGGGTCACAAAAGTTTGATACTTTATGTGAATATGTATTCTTGTACATATAGAATATATTAATTTGTAGTAACTTGTTTATTTATACATTAGGTTCTTTTCAATAGATTTGCCACCTCTTTAAAGAGGAAAAGTTTGCCTATCTCCTTCTAGGTCTTCTCCCTCAGTAGAGTCACTGACTAAATTTTTTTTTTTTTAAATAGAGTCCCCACCTTCTTTCTAGAAGGAAAAAACTCACTATCCTATGTGTTCTTATCTCCATTAGAGTCTTAATTAAATCACCAAGGCTTCTAGGTAATCTTCAACATTGTCTTTCATAGATAACTCCCCAGCAGAGTCACCAATTTGTCGGTGCCCAAAAATGATGGATTCAGTTTTGGCCAACTGACAAGTATAATGGTTATGCACCACTTCATACCTCTCCAATTTTGGCTTAATCAAGCCAAGGCTGGTAGGCTTTATTTCACTTTGAACTATCAAATTTTCTATGTTGCACAACTCCTCGGAGGAAAACAAAAAATCTCTTAATAATTTCTAATATGAAACTTAACTAAAATGATAATAACTAAGATCCTAATTGTAAGGATTTTAAATAAATGATTTAATAATCTACAAAATACAAAGCATGAACTAATATAATAATTTGTAAATAATGATTAGATTAGTGCCTTCTAAAAACTTGGGCTATAGAGTAAGATAACTTTCAATCTTACGTACAATCAGAGATAGTTTTAAAAACTTACTTTTAATAAAGAAAGACTATCACTTCAGATGCTACCACTTGACATATAATTAAAATCAATCTATATAGCTAATCTTATCAAATTTAACTCAAATTAAGAGACTGATAAAAACAAGAGAAGATACACAGATCTTTCAATTGATATTTAAACTATATATTAATTTAGAAAAATGATACTCAGGGAATTCAACATAGTGAAATACTCTAATACAATAGAATATACTGAAATACTAATTGAAAACATATAACTTATAACCACAAATAAAAATAAGAGAACTTATCTTTATTGATATTGAAAAACTAGTACATTGAAGTTCATGTTGCAATTGTGATCGAATTATATTATACAATGTGTTTTCCCCTCTTTATGATTACATTTTACACCACATATATATGTGGTTGAATAGTTTTCATACCCCTTTAGGGTGAGAAGACATCGATTTTCTTTAAAATTTAGAAAACACTTTTGAGAAAAACTAATCAACTAACTAACTAATAACTACCTATCTTTCGGATTTTGATTTGGTCTAAAATCCAAATCAGATTGTATGAACTTAAGATTTTTACTGGAGATAGGAAAATTGATTTTACCAACTGGGAATTTTTGAGATTTGCAATATTTCATCATTTTCATTCTCTATCAACATCATCTTTACAACGGGTCAAAATTCCAACATCTCTTAAACCTTCGCTTACAGAATATTCCTTCCCTAATCCTTAAACTTTTAATTAAAATGTAATATGTTGTTGTATCCCATTTCATATACTTCATCATATCAACAAATATTGGGCATAGATTTTAGGATGCCATTTTTATGAGTTTTATCACTATATAGGACTCTACATTTTACCAAAAATTTATAGCTCCAATAGGCTCTTTCTAGGGACGTATGCTCCCTATGATAATAGTGAGATCTCAGTTATCTTAGGAGAAGTAGACCAAGTATTTAGTCTTTACCTGATGTAAATTGAAGATTCAGTGGTCCTAGGCCCCCAAAAGTGAACATTGTTATTTGCCTCTATCAAAATTTTTATTCCATTCATGTAACACTTTGAATCTCCTTAATATGATATTATTTCATTCCTTATCTTTATCAACAAGAGTATTTTAAAATAAAAAAATCTCAAAGTTACTTATCCCCAAATTCTGAACCCTTGATGTATTAGATATATCATCCTTATAGAGAATACTTATTGGTTCCACTTCATCAATGTAGTGTTTGTCATTTTATCTATGTTTTTTTTTTGAGAAATCATTAGGTGCACTATGTTCTTTGCTGGATGGAGGATCCATGTGCATAGGATCATTCATATAAGTATCTAAACTAAGTTCTTCTACTTGGATTTTTTCTTTCACACAATCTTCCCCATTTCCATTCTCCAAATATTGTTTATCCTCACATAAAGGTTTTGAAGGTAACTCATATTTAGGAATTATTACTTCTTTTATATCAAGAATCTGATCAAGTGGGATACTTGGATAATTTTCACTACTTTTCTTCAACGTATTCTCATCATTATGCTTGGTTATCATAATCTCATCTTTAGAAGTCTGATACAAATCTCGCTGATAGGATGAACTGAATGATATCTTACCTTCTGAATTTATATTTTGAGTGTTATCAACTTCAAAATCATCATTAGGCCTGCTACCTTGATCATGATGTAGATATATTTGATTGTATAGAAAAATCCTTCACATAATGGATTCTGGAACATAGAGAACATGGATTAATCTTCCTCCACTTCCTCTTCAACTAGTAGATTTAGGAACATAGAAAATTCAGGCACACCTTCATGATATTTTTCATCACTGTCATTAGATGTTTCATCAATAAGACTAATATCATCATTGACATTATTTTCTAAAACTTCCTGTTGTTCATATGTTGTATGTTGTTATATCTTATCTCCTCTATTTGATTTTAGGAATTTATCATCTCCTTTCTATCTAGTACTCCCTGACTATATACCGATCCATTAACTTTCTTATCATGATGAAAAAAAAATTGACCACTCTTCTCAACATGTTTTTGATATTCCATGTCTAACAAAGATGAAATTTATCTTCTACTAAGAAGGTTTTCTTCCTCATCATCATGGTCATTGATACATGTTTCCATATGCATCTCATCATCTAAAAATTATTCTTCAATCTAATACAAATTTTTCTCCTCCATCCCATCACAAGTATTATTATGGTTCTCAGGAATGGATGCTTCTTTATCTTCTATATGACTAGTGCACTCATCTTCCTCACCAAGATAATCATCAAGCACAAGGCCTTGTTCAATCTGAGCATAAGTCTCCCTTTTTCTATCTTCATTGTCTTCTAATATATGCACAAGGAACTTTGAGAAGGATCATCTTAAGTAATTACAAATTTTTTGACATTTATCATGATATCTTTTTTGTGAACGAATAATATTTGAAGGTATTTCTCAAAGAATGTTCACCATTCTTATCAGAAAATGTGCAAAACACTCTCCTTCAAATCTCTCTAAGATAAAATAATGCATCAAGTGGAGACATGTAAGATTCCTCTTCCATATTGTGACCCTAAATCTTGTCTTGTTCATAATGCATATCATCTTAACTTCCATCATGAAACATATCAAGAAACCATTGGTGAAAGTCTCTCGATGATGATATACTTTGCTCAGGTGTCATACTAAAAACAAAACCTCCATGATCTGTCAATGATATTAAAAAAAATTTGATAATCACATCTTCCGCATAGATATAACAATCTAGAATAAATTTAGAAAATGCCTGCAAATGCTTCGTTGGTTATTTTGATCCATCGCCACAAAATTTTGGAACATATTTTTTTTATTTTAAGAGGAAAATTTTTCTGACCACTAAGGATGTTATTAAAACTAAATGGTAAATATACTTCAGTAACAAATTTTGTTCTTGGGTCACAAAAGTTTGATAATTTATGTGAATATGTATTCTAGTACATACTAAATATCTAAATTTGTAGTAACTTCTTTATTTACAAATTAGGTTCTTTTCAATAGTCACCACCTCTTTAAAGAGGAAAACATTACTTATCTCATTCTAGGTCTTCTCCCTCAGTAGAGTCACTAACTGAAATGTTTTGTTAAATATATTCCCCAACTTCTTTCTAGAAGGAAAAAAATTAATATCTTTTGAGTTCTTATCTCCAGTAGAGTCTTAATTAAATCACCAGAGCTTCTAGGTAATCTTCAACTTTGTCTTTCATAGACAACTCCCTAGTAGAGTCACCAATTTGTTGGTGCCCAAAAATGATGTATTCAATTTTGGCCAACTGACAAGTATAATGGTGATGGACCACTTGATACCTCTGCAATTTTGGCTTAATCAAGCTAAGGCTGGTAGGCCTGATTTCACTTTGAACTATCAAATTTTCTATGTTGCACAACTCCATACACAAACAAACAAACAAAAAAACAAAGTTCCTCCCAAGGTGGTGAATGATCCTTGGAGGAAAACAACAAATCTCTTGATAATTTCTAAAATGAAACTTAACTAAAATGATAATCACTAAGATCCTAATTGTAAGGTTTTGAAATAAATGATTTAATAATCTACAAACTACAAAGCATGAACTAATATAATAATTTACAAATAATGATTAGATCAATGCCTTTTAAAAACTTGGGCTATAGAGTCAGATAACTTTCAATCTTACATACAATCAGAAACAATTTTAAAAACATACTTTTAATAAAGCAAGACTATCACTTCACAGGATTCTACTTGACTTATAATTCAAATAAATCTATAAAGCTAATCTTATTGAATTTAACTCAAATTAAGAGACGGATAAAAACAAGAGAAGATACACAGATCTTTCAATTGATATTTAAAAACTATATATTAATTTTTAATTATGATTCTCAGGGAATTCAACATAGTGAAATACTCTAATACAATAGAATATCTGAATAACTAATTGAAAACATATATCTTATAACCACAAAAAAGAGAGCACTTATCTTTATTGATATTGAAAAACTAGTACATTGAGCTTCATGTTGCAATTGTGATCAAATTCTATTATACAATGTGTTTTCCCCTCTTTATGATTACATTTCACACCGCATATATATGTGGTTGAATAGTTTTCATACCCCTTTAGGGTGAGAAGACATCATTTTTCATTAAAATTTAGAAAACACTTTTGAGAAAAACTAATCATTTAACTAACTAATAACTACCTATCTTTTGGATTTGGATTTGTTCTAAAATCCAAATCATATTGTACGAACTTAAGATTTTAATGGAGATAAGAAATTTAATTTTACAAAGTCAGCCTTTTTAATATTTGCAATATTTAATCGTTTTCATTCTCTATCGACGCGATCTTTATAGAAGATTGAAATTCTAGCATCTCTGAAACCTTCGTTTAAAAAATTTTAATTGCTCCTGTCACAGAGCTTCCTTCCCTAATCCCTCAACATTTAATTAAAATGTAATATTTTTTTGTATCCCATTTCTTATACTTCATCATATCATCAATTATTGGGAATGGATTTTAGGATGCCATTTTTAAACTTTTATCACTATATAGGACTCTAAATTTTTCCAAAAATTTAGAGCTCCAATAGGGATTAGTTTCTTTGTAGGAGGGACCAAGATAATGCCTACACCAGAACGTATCTTACATCTAGAACCATCAAAATATAATTCCCAAACATCTTCTTTCTTAATAGCTAAAATTTTCTCATTAGGGAATTCTATTGAGGTAACGCTCCTATCAGAATGAGAACAAGAAGCTTCAGATAAATAATCAGTTAAATTTTGTCCATTAATTGACTTTTGAAGAATGAAATTAAGATTGAATTCCGTAAGTAACATCACCCATTTTTCAAAATGGCCAAACAGATCAATCTTTGAGAAAATGTGTTTTAGAGGATCAAATTTAACCATCACATTGACCTCAACATTCAACAGGTAATGCCTGATTTTTTGACAAGCATAAACTAAAGCCAAGCATTGTCTTTCCAAATTGGTATATCTTGTTTCATAATCAAGTAAGGTCCGACTACTGTAGTACACTGGTCTTTCCTTACCTTCACTATTATGTTGAGCCAACAATGCACTCAAAACATTTGAAGTAGTGGAAGTATATAGATAGAAGGGTTTATTAAATTGAGAAGGTTACAAAATAGGAGGATTAGCAAGATACTCCTTAAATTTATCAAAGGATTGTTTACATTCCTTGTTCCAAGAAAAAATGGTATCTTTTCTAAGCAAGGAAGTGAAAGGAATAGTTCTATCAGCTAAGTTAGAATCAAAGTGACGAATAGCTTGTATTTTTTCCCTATAAACTGTGTAATTGAGAAATATTCTTGGGAGGAGGCATGTTAACAATAGCATCAATCTTTTCAGTATCAACCTCCATGCCTCGCTTAGAGATTATAAATCCTAATAATTTACCAGAATCAACTTGAAAGGAACATTTCTTAGGATTCAATCTCATAATATAAATCTTAATTCTTTCAAATACTTGTCCTAAAATGAACACATGATCCTCTCTTTGTATAGATTTTTCCAAGATGTCATCCATATAATCTTCCAGAATCTTATGAATGTAATCATGAAAAATCAAATTCATAGCGAGTTGATAAGTTGCTCCCATATTTCTTAATCCAAAGGGCATCATGACCCAAAAAAATGTTCCCCAAGGTGTTATAAATGCGTTCGTAAGTTGATCTTCAATAGGAATAAAGATTTGATTATAACCCAAAAAACCATCCATAAAAGATAATAAAGCATGACCCGTTGTTGAATCCACAATCTTAAAAATATTAGGATCAAATACAATGGCATGCAAGGGCCCATACACCTTGCATTTTCTCCCTCTTCTCTCCATGAGAAGAGACTCTCACTACAATGGAGAGTCCAACTAACCCATTCACCCAAGGCCACTTCTTCCCTTTCCAAGGGTGAGTAATTCCTTAAACACCCATGAACAACACTCCCAATCCAAAGCAACAAGAAATGATACAAAATCCAAATGCATCCCCAACCCAACACACAATAACAAGATCTACATACAATAACACTATGTAAGATTTATATATATGGAATCCATACAAAATTTACATATATGAACACCATACAATATTTACATGTTCATAAAAACAATAGCATACAAAGCTAAAATGCAAGAGTATTTCTCATTGGCAAGAATCCACCAACCTTGGTCAAAGAAAAATGGCAAGAATCTAGTTGAGAAGAATCCCTTATCCTTTCCTTCCTCCAACCCTAATTGTCTCTAAAATTAGAGAGTAAGTGAACACCCATTAAGTCTCTCCAAACCCTCTAAAAAGACCCCCAGAAGTGTACTCAAGACCTAGCAATTAATGAGACATGCCCTCTAGTCCTTTTGTCTTACCTCTTGTCTCCCCTCTTAATTGAGAGTTTAGTAAAGAGTGTGGGACAAGTTAGATGCATGAGGTCATCTCCATTTTCGCCATTTTTGAAAGGTAGGCATTTTGGAGGGCCATAATGGTGATCTAGGGTTTCCCATAGGTAAAAACTAGCCCCCAACCCAAGTTAATCCCCTAGGGTTAACTAATTTTGGCCAAAAATACACTCTAGGGTCACTTTTGACCCCTCCAAAGTACCCCTAAAGTTCAAATCCGAGTTCCAACTTGATGTGATCCCTAAAAGACGTCTATATGCAAGTGAGATTAATATAACATCCTATAAGGTTTGGTGATTCTTGTCCATGCCCTAATTTGACATGTCACCATCCACATGGACAATACAAGTGTCAAGTGACACCAAGAAAATACATCACATTCACAATGACATGTCCAGTCTACAACATGAATTTAAACTACTAACACACATTCAGATTTCATTTACAACAAAGATCACATTACAATGAGGTTTCAACCCCTTA
>MU227994.1:3217423-3257280 GCA_018584345.1 Thuja plicata | reverse complement strand
CATAATCCTAACATTACGACATATTATTCATTCTATTTCCTAACTTTAAAGCATTATTCATGAAATAATCAAATCTAATCATGATTAAGTCTTTCTCATCAAATCACATATCTAAGCATGTATAACCGAAATCAACAATATGTTCTAGGTTCTAATCCGCATCAGAATATAATCCACATAATATAATCATCATCACAACTTTTAATCCTTGACTTAGAAATAAACATACATAAACTAAATCATCAGAACATGAACTCTTTAACTCACAAGTCACACTAATCATTCCAGATCTTATATAAATCATGATGTAGTTTTATCTAAATTGCATAAACATTAATTTTATCAATTCTATAAACACCCAAATGGCATAAAATCAAATAACCAATTCCTCAAGTAATAGTTACTAAAATGTCCTGAAACTCAACAAGATATTTCATCAGCTATCCTTTAACCTTCAAGGAATTTCACATCTCGACATACTTCCAATCTCAATTATAGTTTTCCTGAATAACTCATATCAACATGTGTACCCAAATTGAAACATCTCACCATTTATCTAAATCAATCATCATAATGTATTATATGGTCAACATCATGAGTATGGAAAGTGTCGTAAATTATAAATTATCATCATCTAATTTAACCAAATCCCTATCAAAAGGGTAAAACCTCCTAATTCATCAAAATGTAAAGCGAATTACTAGGTCTATCAAAATGGTAATTGGAAAAGCTATGATGGGTTTTGGGTGAGGCCTCACACTTATTTTCTCCTTTAGAAATAGCCATAATATAGGAAATCCATTTAGAGTAATGAATAGAGTGGATGAACCCAACACCTAATAGTTTTTCAATTTCAGCTTTAACTAATAAGGCAATGCTTGGATTCATCTTTCATATTTTTTGTTTCACAGGTTTAGCTTAGGTTTGAGAACAATATTGTTAGTAACAATCTTAGGATATATACCTGGCATATCTGAATATGTCCAAGCAAATATATTCTTATATTCAAGTAAGAGGGAAAGCAATTGATCATGTTCATCTTGATTTAAACATTTTCTAATTTTAATTTTTTTTCAGATTCATTCACATCTACCTGAACTTCAATAATCTCAATTATTAATAAATTACTTTGCATGGGAGAATCCATTGGCAAAGGATAAATATCCTGTTCATCATGTTCTCCAAAATAGGCTTCATTATTTAGACAATAGGGCTTTCTTCTTTTATGATGAAATATAGGTAGATCTTGATAAGCCCCTAAAAAATTGGCTAGGGCTTCATCCTCAGGAAAAATATCCAAACTAGGTTTTTGATCCATGTCAAGGAAAAGTAGATTAACCAACTTCAAATGTCCACCACATATATGCTTGATATTAAGAGGAAAAGCCAATGGTTTCTTATAAGGATTGAATCCTAACCCATAAGTATAATCATAAACTTCATTGTCCAAGGGTATTTGTATACCTTGTTCATATTTACAACATCTTTTCTCATTAAATCCTGATTTCTTGAGTAGATGATAACCAGAATCATATCTATCGGTCATATAATATTGAGTTAAAGGAGTGGCATATGTCGTAATGTCATAGAAATCTGGTTTTATTGTCTCAATTGTTTCTTCAAGTGAAGCAACAACAAAGTTACTTTTTAATTCCTCAGAAAGTGGATAAGGAGTAAAAACTTGTTTTTCAAACCCACTTTTCTCTTTCATAAACTCTAAATCAAAAACTTTATATTCTCCCATAAAAGAAGGATTAAAATCTAATGTTCCCCAATCATCTCCCGTCAAATAAGAAGGTGGAGCATCAACTTATTTAGCTTCACATGGTTTCTTAGGTTTCTTTCTTGGTTGTATAGGTTCATAAATATTAGCATATTTCACATTTAGGCAAGGATTCAACGCATCATCCACATGTAGTGTACAAATCAGATTTTTTTATAAATGAACATAACATTACAATGTAGAGTAGAGGTAACCACATGCATAGTATGTAACCAAGGTCTTCCTAACAAAAGGTTATAATTGAGAGGTCCAGGCATAACATGAATAGGTGTATTGAGAAGAACTTGATGAGCCTTAATTAGTAGTGTAATAATACCCAAAGTTTTCTTGGTGATGTTATCAAATCCACGAATAGGGATATTATCTAGTTGAATGGTTGTAACATTGGCCTTAATTGCCTTAAGCATATCTATGATACAAACAGTAAGCCAAAATCTATCATCCATTAATGTTCTATGAATGATACTCTGATTGATAGAAACAACAACCATAAGAGCATCATATTGATTTTGCACCTCAACAGAAGGTAAATCATCATCTATAAACATAATAGGAGGTACAAAAGGAATATTATGCATGCACTCCACAAATGAATTGATATTCTCTTCATTAGGGGGTGGAGCATGAAGAGTAGATAAAGCTTTTTGTAAAGCCTCATGATATATAAGAGAAGTTTGAAGCAATTCTCATAAAGATATTTTAGCTGGAGTATCTTGTAATTGCTCAACTAAATAATACTCCTTATAGGAAGAAGGTAACCTAGGTGCTTGAGGAAGCATGGGTTGAGAAAGAGGTAAAGAAGATAGAACAATAGGTTTAGGATTATTCCATGTGTGATAAACATGTGAAACAAAATATGTGTTATCATAGAAATCCAAAGGATCTTTAGGTTTACCCTTAATATTTATTTGATAACATCCTTTTAATGTCATAAAAGGTTTAGGGAATAACATTCTAGGTGCATCAATATTAAAAATAGTGGAACATGAAGGTAACCATGCACACACCCTATGGTAAAGGTCAATTGGAGAGGTTGTGGAGGAGGATGAAATAGGAATAAGATCCATGGAGATATCATTCAAACCACTTTCATTCTCACTTCCATGTACCTCATTAAGGGATCTATCCTCTTGTGCAATACAAGCCTCATCAAAGTATTCAAAACAAAAGTCATACAAGTTAAACACAAAATAAAACTACAAGCATGTAAATGTTTTTGTTTTTTAAAGAAATTTTGTAAGTTTTATATATTTTTGAAATATAAATGCAAGAGCATAAAATAAATATACTTTTATATTCATGCAAGATATAATGTAAATCTAACACCAAAGACAAAGAGTTGTCTTCATGTCGGGTTCACCAAAATGTAAGGAGGTAAATTTGGATGGTCTTCTAAATAGGGTTTACACAATGGATATTTGCATACAAAGGAGACCATATGCCATATTCAACCATTTAAATGTAATTGTTATGATAAGGAATACAAAGCTTGGAAACACTTGTAAAGAATAAAGGAGTAAAATACCTACCTCACATTACTGCAGATCTGGAAATACCCTTTTTCTGATGCCTATGTTGAGTTTCTGGAAAATCTACAACTTGATCTGGAATAGAAAGACAAAGGAAAAAACCCAGAAATCATTTTCTAATATGGCTTAGTTCCAATTTTGACCCTCAAGTCAATGTCACCATTGACCTAGAAGTTCTAGTTCTGACCTAGGGCAGAATCGACCTCAATAGTCTCTGACAAAAAATCTATTTGCCAATCCCAAATTTTTTTTGAAAAGGGTATCTGAATCTGCACTCCAACTTGATGTTTTGAACCTGTAACTCCCAAAATAACACCTATAAATATATGAAAAAGAGGTTTTTGGGGTGGCTATATAGGGGTTTTCCTTAGTCAAACCCTCATTTTGGTGGTTTCCACCTCCATGAATAGCCGAATATAGTAGAATGTATGTGTGTGTGTTTCTCTTAGAAAGATCTTTGAATGTGTAATTCCAAGATCTAATCCTCTAGATTAAAACCTGTTGACGAGACTTTGTGAGAGGTCTCATCAACAAAGGAAGAGTTGTCACTGGGTACCAGGGTACCATCCAAATTCTCCTATAAAGGTTGTTTGAGGAATAAATTCTTTGGGCCTTCTAGCACCTGAGTGTCAGGTCTCAACAGTGCGGGGAGCTAAGTTGAACAAGTGACTATTTTTTGTTTAGGGGGATAGCTAGTTTTGACTTGTATTCTTTGGGGATTTCATTAGTAGGTTAGGATTTCCTACAAGCACGCATGAGTTTACCAAATAAAAAACAAAAGATAGATTATGTTTAGGATCTCGTTACTTCTACTTATAGTTATGCAATATATCTTTAACATCAACAATGCTATAATGAACTACACTAAATCCTGAATGCATACAAAACCATCAGTCCATACATATTCAATAGCAAGGGGAAATGAGATAATCTAATCTAATAAAACCTTAGAGAAAAGGACATTAGAAACATACAACACAGAAGAGATATTGCTAACTCGGAGATCAGAACACCAACAACATCATTGCCAGAAACTCTTCCTTCTTCATTAATAAAGTATTCCAATAACACTGGTGTGTACATCAATGGCCACAAGGGAGAATCTAACAACTAACAACTACTAAGCATTGAGTTGTGTAACAAATAAAAATTAAATGCTGAAAGTATTGGACTTCAAAATCACCAATTTTATCGACCCTTGAAATGAGGTCAGACTTGTTATTTATACACATAACCTGTCCTAAAATTAACCTAATCTAACTGTACACTCAACATTAAAATACAATATCCGGTGGTCGGTACTACCTGCACCACTTACAATCACCTCAAAAATTGGAGAGGTCTAACAAGAGAGAGGAAGAAGACAAGAAAAAAGGATGGAAGAATTGGCCTCAAGAAGAGTGTCAGAGTAAGAATAGAAGAAATATGATCTTCCTAGAGTTTGAGGCTACATACCTCATTAACGTGAAATGTGGCTCATTGTCTTTGATGCTCTTGGTAGTTAATGCTGGAGTAGTGCCTTGGTAAAACCACCTATCAGAGACATCCCTCAAATTGACATACCTTATCAGGATCACCTACCTTTTGACCCCATTATTAACTATTGGATAATGACTAGGCAGCTCTGGGGAACTTGGACATGGATCACCAAATGAATACAAAACTTTGGATCTGGAATTATGGATTCCAGGAGCTTGCGCTCAAAGAATAATGAATGTTCAAAAATGCACCCTGCTAGTAAAAATC
This sequence comes from Thuja plicata, assembly GCA_018584345.1. Lineage (NCBI taxonomy): Eukaryota > Viridiplantae > Streptophyta > Pinopsida > Cupressales > Cupressaceae > Thuja > Thuja plicata. Next base: position 3,252,222 of record MU227994.1, on the reverse strand, counting down.
TTTGGAATATGGAGAATTTTATTGTCCCTTATTGTTCTTGAAAGCCTCAAAAATTTGGCTAATGCCCTCTTCATCTATATCTTTGATACTATTCCACTGGTCATGGATAATTTTGGACCTCTCTTCAATTTCTCCAGCCTTGTCCCAAAATGTTTCTACCAACCTTACGGAGTCATGAGCCCAGAGCATCATCTTAGATATTCTTGAAAGTTTCACTCCGTCAAAGTCTTCGGCAGACTGATACCGTGACTCTATTAACTCTTCAAACATGATAAGCACATAGTCCTCTGGGGCACAAGTCTCGATGGTGAAGGGATGAACTTGTGAAACCCTTCCAATGAATTCTTTCTATAGGTCCAAAGGATACCGGACCACCATGACCTTCTCTTTGAGTGTCATAACCAATTGCTTGCTTACCTCAATCTTGAGGCCAAGTCTAAAGTACTAGGCCCAGAGGAATTCAAAGGATATCTCTCCCAAAACTCCTACCTCAGTGATGACCTCTTCTCCAAAGTTGATGACTTCATCTAATCCACTCCTCCACTCTTCATATTTTTCTATGTTTCCTTCCCACGGGATGATGGAATGGTTTACCTATCCCAATAGATTATTGACCAAGTAAAGGACAAGGAGTGACGCTTCCAGGAATTTACTTATGACCCTGATCTTCTCCGCAATCCACCCTTCTATAGCATGTGCCTTCTTCTTCATGGCCCTAAGAGCATCCATGTCAGCCTATGGAAGCGGTGGTCCGAAGGTGGAGGCTTCTGGATGGATCTTGGCCAATGGCTCTGTATGTTCTGCTAGAAGTCTAAGGAGATTTTCATTTTTCTCTCTTTCCTCCTTTAACTTTAGTGATTATTTTTCATACCAAGCTTCAACTACCTGGGTTTCCTCTCTTAGAAGGTCTAGCTCACCCTTCTTATCTCTCCTCCCTAGAGGCACTTCTATGATTACGTAGTCTTTGTCCCTTACTATTGCCACATTTGTATCTAGGGGAGGGGTTGCAACCACTGCAACTGTATTTACTCGCAGACCAGTTTGGAGGGTATGGATGGTCTGGGCCTTTTCAAGCTTCTTAGCCTCTGCATTCTAGGCCATCATCTTAGCCAAAGATAGGATAATGCCTACCGGCACCAGGGCCTTTCTCTTTCTGGATTCCACCAGCCATTGTGGTAGTTGGGGCAGTTTTTTTGGTAAGGAATGAGTATCAAGGCCTTCTTGGGAGTCTGGGGGTGTATCTCTGGTATCTATGGCCACATCAGATTATTTTTCCTTTTCTCATTCCCTGGGGGTTTTAGTATTTTTTTCCCTAGTGGCATCTTTGTTGGTGGTGTTGGGGACCCCATCTCCACTGACACCAGCATTATTTGTATCATCATAGTTTTCCCCATCATTCTTAGCATCTATGGCTTCAGTGTCCACATTATCAAGGTTATCCCTCCCATCTTGTTGTTGTTCATTTTTGGTATCATTCGCTAGGACATTCTTCTCCATAGACACATCTTCTAGAGGAGGTGGAGGTGTCTAGCCAATGTTTAGTTGTTGGGCCGCTGAGACCACCTCGCCAAATGTCATGCTCTGGGGTACTTGATCACCTGTAGTAACTAAAGGCATTTAGAGCATGATGGTTGGGGCTACGCTTGATCCTGTAGGTTTAGTTTTCCCAATTGTTGGTTAATCATCATTTTCTTGCCTTGAATCTGTCTCAGTCCCTTGGATCAATATTTCCTCCACATCTTGTGGATCCTTTTGTGCTGCTTCTTGTTCTGCCTCCTTTTCAGGTTCTTAGACCCCTTTTTCTAGGACCACTTCCTTTTCTAGTGTCTCCCCTTCATCAGGGATTATCTCCACTTCTTGTGTGGCTATTTATTCTACTTCCTTATCTATCTCCCCATGTAGATTTATGAGCTCATCTATCTTGAAGATGTCATTAAAGTTGTCATGCAGAGGGGAGGTCTGTGGAAGACCATCCAGTTTGGGGGAGTCAAAACTGACCTCCACCAGGGGAATATTGGGCATGTTGGGGCCCATGTCTATGCTTGGGGGATTGTCTACCCTATTCTTCTTCTTTCTTTGCAATCAATTCCTAAAATCTAGAATATCTATGGACTATGCCTCGGCCTCTATTTGTCAGCTTATGAGCACCACTAGTGAAGGGGATCCTATCGGGTGAGCAGATCCCACTAGAGAAACTAGGAGACCATGAGAGAGATGATCACTTATCTTTTAACTTGTCAATCTGGATGCCTCCAACTTATAGTGAATTTTCTCCAAAATAAGGAGTGGACCTTGGAGAATAACTTGGGGTGGAAGTTCTTTCTTCTCCTTCCCCTTAACCTTACATGGTCCTATGGATCCGGAGGTTGAAGTAGACTCCCACAAGATCGGACCCTTATGGGTGCTCCTCGAACACACCCTCTCAAAATATTTATGACTATTATCAATGATGTGGTGACTCACATCCTCAATCGTTAAGTTCTTCGGGGTGTCCCAATCCACCAGAGGGAGATTCAACTTGTTAATCCCCTACTCTTTATATGATGGGTCCTCCAGAGGCCCATCGTCTGTAAAATATTTTGGTAAGCCCTGAAGGTTGAGGGATTTCATTAGACCTTTGGACATTCGAGAATGTTTCCAGGTCTGAAGATTAAAATTGTCTTGACAATCCTCCTAGAAGTCATCAACATGAACTTTATGCAGTGCGAATGCCCAGGGCAATGCCTCTCTTATCTTGTCTACTAGATCAAAATTATTTCTGGTAAGGTAGAATTCTACTAGTCCCAGACTCTTTATCTCATTTTCAACTTCCTTAGCTACTATGAGACTCCAAGAATAGTTCCCGTAAGTAATTGGGAATGGAATGGATGTAACCTTCTTCATGCCAAAGAATGTGCAGAGTTCTAGGATTTGCCAATAGAACTCCAAAAGAATGATCCTATCCCCATAGTACTTGGGGAGAAGGTAGGGCTTCCCAAAGAATCTGGTCACCTGAATGTAAGTATGCTACTCAAATTGAATGAAATAATTTTTGTATGTGCTTACCAAGCTCATCGCCTCCTACAACAACCAGTACTCGATGTCCTGAGTTCGTGTGAAAATGTTATGGTAAATGAACATGTCATTTACCCTGTAAAAATGTGGGAAAGAGGCTTCCCATTGGATCTAGGGATAATGATCCCATGGGGCAAGCTGGCTAAGCCCATTCCTAAGGATACCCACTATCTAGAAAGCCTGAAGGGTGAGTCTCTATTGGGCCAGTGCACACAATACATATGAAGTTAGGTAGAACTTCAAATTCTAGAGAATATTCTTTAGATGGAAGTCTACATGATTGGCGATGATGGTCACCCAGTCGAAGGTCTAAATATAGCTAGTGATGTTGTAGAGAAAATAATACATCCATGCCAAAAAGTCTCTGGCATGGGGCTCTCCAAAGAGTGTGCATAAAAATATGATTCTTTCTTGAATGCATTCTTTAAAGTCTACACGGGGAATCTCCAGCTTCATCTTCTTATAGTCCCTTCTCAGGGTTTTTAGCCATCGAGTATTGAGATGTTGTCAGGTGAGAAATTTTTTTTACTCAAACTCCTTCAATGATATAGACTGGGAGATAACAATGGCTCCCTTGAACGGGGGGATTCCCAGCCCCAACGAAAAAGTGGCGGCATCAAGATTGATAATGGCCACTGGGTAGTGTAACGGTAGAGGATTGGCAAGTAAGACAACCCGGGTGGGAGAGTTGTAGTGCATCGCCAGTTGAAGCATTAGCTCTGATGCTTGCATTGAGTAGGTGAAACTTGTAGATTTGATGATGTCAAAACAAGCCACATTCTTTGCCATGTCATCTTTGATAGACCTCTATTGGTACATGGTTTGGACAAGGCTCTGTAGTTTAGCCTACAGTCCATGCTCGGTATCTGTGATCTCCTGCAGCTTGGAGTCCACTTTGGACCCCACAAGAGAACCCTCCCTTGGGTACATGGAGGTTAATGGGAGCTTGTCCAACATCTTTTCTACTTTTTTTTTTCTAGCTACCAAGTGGAGGTAGTTGGAAGCTCCACACTTCCAGGAGGGGTTGTTACTTTAGACATGTTGATGGATATCCTACAACCTACAAGACCAAAAAACCATTGATACATATAATATGATAAAAATATAACAATTTATGGACTCTGAGGAGTTCACCACCATCTCAAACTTGTTAAAAGAATATTAGTACGCATCAAAATATCAAAATATAGAAGTTAGCAAATATTGGAATTTGATTGACACCCAAAGGTCTCTAGGCACTGGTTTATGCAAAAAAATGGGATGAAGACCTAGGGACTTCTCAACACCTAGAGTCTAGAGAAACCATCCATTATCAATGTGATCACGCAGCGAGCTGCACTTGGATAACATGGTTTGTCATGTGGCTACGTGAAAAATGGCGTAATGGCCCTTAATGGTGACAGGTGGGGTGACACACGGGAAATGAATGCCAGATGGGATTTCTTTTGAGTGCTCACTCATGGGGGAGTTAATCCTGCAATTAAGATGAAATGACAGAGGAGAGAGAAAACCACCATAGATTGAAGAGGTGAGGTGCCTAGTTCAAGCCAAGTGAGCACCATGCGGACAAGCTCCAAACTTGGTTTAAACGTGCAGAGCGCGATGAGCTCACCATGGGAATGGTTACTAGGACAATATGTAGATTGAAATATACAAGGGAGAGTTGGAAACAATACAATCTATAATAATTATCTACAACTAAGAATTACCTACCATTTACAACAAGGCTCCAACACCTTTACATAGGGACCTTAAGAATTTCCAATATTTACAACTAAAACACATCATTTATAGGGTCAAGAATAATGTGAGGAAGGAATAAAATATTCTTACAGAGCCATCCCACCAACGGGAGGTAAAAACAAACTAGAAATAAATTAAAATGAAGATGAAATCAAAAGCAAAGAAGCAAACCTGAGCAAGACAAAGAAAAACTAGGAAAGACAAAACCAGGAAGAGGGGAGCTGAAGGGCCAACCTTATAAAATGAAGGAATGTAGGAAGGGGAGTATGGGAGGCACTCTACAACTGATGAATCTTTCACAAACCAAAAAATTACCATGAACGCACCACTGTTAATCACCATTTAAGCATTGTTGAGCACCGAGAGAAATTCGCACTTAATCATTGTTTAATTGCCTTAATCACTCTAGGTAATTTCTCTACTATAACTTTTTCGCAGTGAATGTGAAAGTGACAGGTGAAACCCTTTTATACCCTTAGGTTAAAAACATATTTCTTCCTTCCGTGAACCCTAGGAAAGGTAAACCCTCTAAACTCTGGGCCCAAGGATTATGAACAATCGTACCCTCTAGCAAAAGAGGAAGTGATCACAGGGAGTCCCAGAGTCTAGAAATCTAGCCAACTCAGAAGACAAAGAAACTCTGGGACAAGGTCTCAGAGGAAGGAGAACCAAAAAGCAAAGAAAATGACCCTTGCAGAGGCAAAGGCCAGAGAAAGACAAAGAGAAAAGAAACAAGGCAAAAGAAAAAAATGGGGACCCAACATTTTTCCTACAAAATTTAAGGACGGGTATGTAGGGCATAACAAATGGTGACTCACTGAGACGAATGCCTTAGTGCATTTGAGAACTTTAGAATCTCTGGTTAGCAAAACCAGAACTTGTCTTTACCCATAGTATCTTGCTTGCAAGGTGCAAGGTATCTGAGAAAATCTAACTCATCAATGATTCAATCCTTCAGTCCTTCATTAGTTGTGAGGTGTGTGCTTTGAAAGAAAATCAAGCTGATGATTTCTAGAAGAAGCAGAGAGGAAGCATTCAATACATTAAACCAAAATCTTCATATCTTGCATGTTCCTCCGGATCTCATAATTGTCTATTCTTCAGGTCTTTTTCTTTTCTTTTCTTTTGAAGATGCGAAGGTGGTACTCCTTTCACCGTGAACCTTAAGCTTATCTAATCTTCATGGTGGTACTTATTTCACCTTTCCATCCTTTTTAAATTGTTGAATAGGAGAGAATATTCTAGACCTGGGATATTTTATGATTTTTAGACTTGTCCAATAACTAGTGTAACTAATCTACCCTCAAGGACCATGTGTTTACTTGCTTCTTAGATTTTTTGCTAAACAGTTTCAGGACTATCAAGATATGAATCTGATGAGGATTACCCATAACCTTTTTTCCATACACACATAATAACCCCAGAGTGCGGACAAATTCCACCATGCTAACAATAGATTCCAAACTAGCTGAAATGCATAAGGCACCATTCTAGGGACTAGATGTCATGTAAAGCATACCTGTCTACAAGAAGAAGGCAACATGTTGGGGACCCAGAGAATGAAACAAAAAAAAAAAAAAAACAACCAAAAAAAAAAAAACAAGTAAAGGAAGGTAGTCCTAGAGGACCGCCGACAAACTATTTACAAGGCCAAGATGCTCCCAAGGAGCACTAGGGAAGATATTAACAAGAAAGAACTTTTTACATATAATATAATTTAGGTAAAAATTACCACCTACCTCATTCAAAACATTGCTTGAGAAATTGCCCATTGACAAGCAATGGGATGACTTCTATTTTCATGGTACTAAGGCAATAAGTATTTGCCCCGCTAATCTCAGAAATCAGATAAGGTCTGAGCCAGAGCTTTTGAAATTTGGTGTGCTTTCATTTATTTTCCTGGGCCTTTTCCCATAGGTGGACCATGTCCAAAATTTGAAAGGCCTTATATTGGGATCTTCAGTCAAACTACCATTTAACTATTTCTTGATGATGCGCAAAGTGTTCTAGTACCGCATTTCTTTGTTCCTCCATTCTCACCAAGTTTAGGAGCTAAACTTCCATGATATTTTCTCGGTTATTAAATTCATGCATAAACTATAAGATCAGGATTTGTAATTTGGTAGGGAATACTAGATTCTGTCCATAAACCAAATGAAATAGGGAAGTCCCCAGGGCTTCCATTATTCTGATGTGATCTTCCCAAATGGAAAACCTAAGCTTTTGGTGCTTGTCCTAGGGGTTTTGGTCTAACAGATGTTTGATCACCTCAAACATGTTTTTATTAGTAGACTCAGCCAAACCATTACCCTAGGGATAGTAGTTTCTGGAGAACTTGAAGGTGATCCTCCTTTCATAGGTCTGTTCAGGTAATTGTGCCGAAGAAAATGCCAGACTGTTGTCACATACTATAGTAAATGGCATTCCAAAATGGGTGACTATGTTTTCTTCTATGAATTTGATAACTACATCTGCCATGTTGTTCTTGCAATGAATTGCTTCAGACCACTAGGTGCAATAATTGGTAGAAGTCAGAATGTAGCAGTGGTTGGTGGATGAGTTGGGGTTGATTTCACCAATAAAATTGAATGCCCATTGGGTGAAGGGTCTAACTTCAAAGACTGGCTTCAAACGCATGGCTGGATTTTTCTTATGATGTGTCTTTATTTGGCAAGTGTGCCACCTCCTCACATGAGTGTAGGCATCTTTAAAGATGAAGGGCCAATAGTATCCAGCTCAAAGAATTTGGTGGGCAGTGGCATCAGCTAAGCCATTCCTAATTCTAAAATTCTTGTGAAATTATTCAATCATTTTAGCAGCTTGGTCACGATCAATGTACCGAAGGTAAACCCTTCGTAGTTCCTGCAGAAAAGCATCCCTTTATTTATCATGAAATGCACACTTTTCAGCCACAGGGCATGATTTTTTTTTTGGGGAAGCCCCTCTGGGCATTTTTTGTTGAGCAATAGGTACAACAGATTGGTATACCATGGGTCTTGAGTGACAGACTCCACTGTGTAATTGTGACATTCTATGCTTGGAGTTCCTTCCACCATTACTCTCCATTGTCCCTGACCTCCAACTATCTTCATTAGTTGCATTTATAAATCATACTCTTGGATAATAGACATGCATTTCCCCCGGTGTTTGCCTAGTTCACTCTGCAGTAGTAAAGATTTAACTGCCTATTCTAGAATGATAACATGCACTTTTCTCCAGAGAATATAATGCCAAAATTTCTTCATGACCTTGACTAGAGTGAAAGCCTACTTTTCCAAAGATGAATATCAGAATTCATAATTCTTAAAGGGGGAGCTCTTAAAATCAATGGGTCATTCTCCCCCTTCAAATTTATGGGTTAGGTCTGTTGTTGCAAAATGCAAGGAAGCAGAGGAGTATATATGAAATGGGAAGGAGTAGTCTGGACTTTCTAGGACTGGTTCCTCCACTATGGTCTTCTTGATCTGAGAAAATGCTTGCTTTGCTTCGAGACTCCACTCAATATTTGTATCTTCCTTCATCATTTCATAGAGTGGCTTTACTATCTTGGCAAATTGAGTGATGAACCACCGGACAAAGTTTATCTTTCTAAAGAAAGACCTCTTTTCTTTCTTATTGCTGGGAATATGTAGATTCAATAGTGGTTCAACTCTCTTAAGGTTAATGGATATCCCCTTCTCAGAGATTATATGCCCAAGTAACTTCCGTTCAGTGACCCTGAATATGCATTTCTTAGGGTTGAGGGAAATCCCATACCGGTGACATCTCTCACAAATTTTGGTGAGGTAGGTAGAGTGATCATGCCTGTCCCAGGAAAAGACTATCAAATCATCCATGTAGATTATTATGCATCTATTAACTAGCCCCTCAAACACAATGTCCATAGCCTTTTGAAATGTTTCCCCTACTTTGATAATGCAAAAGGACATTCTCCAATATGAAAATGTTCCCCACTTGGTGGTGAATGCCATTTTGTCTCTATCTATGTACTTAACCATGACCTGGTTATACCTAGAGTAACCATCTAGGAAGGACATTATTTTGGATCCATTAAAAATTTCTAACATCTCATCAAATGAGGGGAGAGGGTGATTGTCCTTCTTAGATGCCTTGTTCAAATTGTTAAAATCCATGCAAAGGTGGATCTCACCATTCTTCTTTTGCACAAGGACGAGGTTGGAAACCCAAGTTGTGTTGCAGATAGGAAAGATAATCTGGGCTGATAGCAGTTTCTTAACCTCCTGATGAATTATAGTTTTGATCAATGGGTTTACCAATCTTTTCTTTTGTCAGAAGGGCTTAGAATCTAGTTTCAGTGGGATGATATGGGTCATGATAGATGTGTCCTAAGTTTTTAGATCCTCATACCCCCATGAGATCATGTCAATGTATTCTCAGAGAACCATGAGAATCTTCTCCTTCTCCTCTGGGGAGTAGAAGGTGCCAATGTGTACAAATTTATCTTTATCAGCCTGACCGATGTTAACCTTTTCAAATTTTCCTCCCTAATAGGAGGATGATATATTTTCTCGGCCCCCGAGTGTCTGAATCAAATATGCGGTATAGAGCTACCATCCCCTTAGGGATGGTGTTGGTTGGTAAGTTGATAATCCTATTTTCTTCTTCACCCTACTTGGTATTGTCATGATCTCTTTCCTCCACTATCTAATCTTTGAAGATGCCAACATTGGCCATGAATTCTCAAATATGTTGGTCATCCTCAAAAATTGTAAAGTGAGTGATATTGTTGGGGATGGATGGGGTGCAAACCATCTCAATAGAAAACTTTCAGAGCTAAGAGCCAGCCATTGGCTCAAGGGTGCTAGAAGACATGACAAGGGCATCCAAAATGTAGTTACATTTCCAGGGAATAAGTTTGATGCTGAAAGTGTCAAAATATTCAATTAGGCTCCATTCTCGGTTGTGGTATGCGGCCAACCTTTTGTCATGACAAGTGTATTGGCTCCAGACCTCCTTTACAATCAACTCTAAATCACCCATCGCCCGCAGGCAGGTGATTCCTCTTCTTAGTGAGAATATGAGTCTGAGAACTAAGGCCTCATACTCTATGATGTTATTAGAGGGCTAGGAGTTTCCTCCAGCTCTGATGTTGCATGGGTGAGGTTTTTCTCTAGAGAAGCCTTTGGTTGGGATTCCTAGATAAGCGGCCCCTTAGGCATACCGCTGAAATGATTACTGGGTCCAGGAAAATCTTCTTTGTGTTCTTTCTCATGGAGGGTGTTGATATGGTGGGTAGCAGTGGCGATGCAAGGCTCACACTCTAGTTCAGAAAGTTTTTGGTAGTGTACCCGACACCAACTACTAGACAAGAGTGTGGTGGGGGTGTCCATGCTACCTTGTGAGTTTATCTCACCCCTTAGTTTCTCATCCAGGTCCTGGATTCTCTAAACAACTATGGGATCCTCCCCGGGCATGAAATTAAATGTTAGGATCTCTAGGGGTTGGTACACCATGGGAAAAGATTCAGAGAACATGACTTCATTTACCCTCTCAACTTTGGTGAGGCCCTTCTTCATTCTAGGTTCACTCTCTACCTAGATTTGGTTTGATGACCCCTCCTAAAGGAGCCACAAGTGGGAGAAGTCTGTGGAGAAATACTCGTTAAAGGCCTAAGACCAATTCTGACTCAACAACATCCCATAAGTTTTAGGGATGTCCACCACTTGGATGTTTATTATGCTTGATATTTGGGGGTCTTAGATGAGTTAAAACTAGATTTTTTTTTTATCTCACCTACCATTTTTATAGTAGTTTTGTCCAGGTGGACTACTGTGCCTTTGGATGGAGTGGGAAAGAGTCCAAGGTTCTAGCATATAGATAAGGGAATGACATTTCTCAAATCACCAAAATCTACCATGAAGTTGTATAGGTTCTTCCCTTGTATGTTTAGGCCCAGTAAGAAGGGAGGATCCTCTGTATTTCATCAGAAGATAGACAAATTGGCATCATCAAATGTGATAGTCTTTTCTGGATGAATGATGACTTTTGGGTTTCCCAAGATCTTTAGAAGAGACTTCCTCTACTCGGGACAATTCAACAAAACCTCCATCAAGGTCATGGACGTAGTGGTTCTCTCTAACACATTGGTGATATCAAACCTTCCACATGGGTAAATTTGGCTTCCCTTGGTCAGATCCCTAGCTGGGTTAGAGTTGGCTCCTTTCAGCGTGAAGGAATGATTAGTTGTGTTATCTTGGGGGGAGGTATTCTTGAGAGGTGTTGGTGTAAAAACTGGCCCTTTGACCGCATGAATCTGAGTGTTGTAGGGAGTCCTAGGGCTGGTGAAGGCATTGTCCTTAAAGGTCAGGATGGATTCATCAAAGAACCCCTACAATTTAGGTTCTTCTTTGTCCTCTTCATCTGTCCTAAAGAAGATGGTCTCACAGGTGAAGGCACTATGAGTATGCTTGTGTGCTGGTGTTTCTAGGGAGTAGGATTGATAAGTTGTTGTCTGTTTGAATGGGAGATAATAATGATCTTATCTAGTGTGGTATAGTTCACCTCAGAATGAAAGTTGGTGTCATGCAATCTACACCAGTTGGTCAGGGGGTGCAATTCTACAAGCTGTGTGGAATGACAAGGTCCAACACTACCCTAAGTGGTATTTTGGTTTGGAGGAGGACCTCTGGCATTTGCATTGTTGTTCCATTATTGTTTATTGGACCGAGGCCCATTGTTGTAGTTTCTACCTCCGAAATTGGTATTTCATTTTCTAGAGAAAAAATTCCCTCTTTGGGAATCGTGGTTGTGAGGCACGGAAGGCCCCATCTTCATCTATCCCATGTCTAGAGTCAGGGAGGACACCAATCACTAGAGGGATTCAACCTTAGTGAAAACCTGGGTGTTCATGTCATAGTGTGGTTGTTGTGGTTGGTTCCTAGGGAAAGCAGCATCAGCTCCTAGAGTTGACAATGACAATCCTCCAGCCGCAAGTGACTGGAAGAAGGGTACTCTAGAGGTTTGTGTCAGTGGTTTTTGCATTTGTTGTGGCTGGTTTCAAGGAACAAATTCTAGACCCAGTATTATCTAGGCTTGCGATGGGTAAACGTACTGGGCCTGCTGGTCTATCAATGGTGGTGGGCCCATTGCCATCGTTGGGGTGCCCATTACTAGATTGGGGTTGTATCCCACAGTGTAAGAAGTTCCACTGGCTATCATGTTGAATGGTGTGCTCTGTCCAATCCCAGAGGGAGATTTTCTCAAACAGTAGGACAACTCCAGGGCCAGGTTGTAAACCTTTGCCAGAGTATCCCAATAATTTCTGGTGGTGGTTCTCCAAAGGAGAGTGACAACAATGGGTTCTAGAGCATTTAGGTATGTCTGGATAGTCACTTTAGTTGATGAGATGAAGGGACTCATGCACTGCTTCAAGGCATGTCAGAGCCAATGGTTGAATGGGGCAAGGGGTTCATTTGGTTCCTTCCTGATGGAGATAAACTGGCTATGAGACCACCTCAGGTCCATGTGAACACAGAAGGATGCCAGGAAGGCATCTTCCATATGCTGCCAATTGTTGATGGAGTTGGTTAGAAAATTGAGGTACCACTTTAACTCATTCTATCCTAAGGATAGAGGGAACATTTGAATCACAACATCTTGATGGTGTACCTGGTGTTGGTTCGTGACATCCTTATAGGCTTGGACATGTTCTTCTATGGTTCTGGGTCCTAGATGCTCATATCTAGGGTAGATCTTCTCTAGATGCAGAGGAAGATCATTAGTAGCATCGGGGAACTACCCCATTGGGGACCCAGTGTTACCAAAGTAATTTTCCATTGGGGCTGCTAGATTTTGGCTAGGTTGAGCATTAGTCCCCAAGGTTATCTAAGGAGCTTGGATATTATGAGGTGTAGAAAATATATAGATAAGGTTGGTAGGATGCTTGGTATTTAGGGTCCTTTTCTTCCAAGCTGGAGGATTGAGTTCAACAAAATTTCTTAGGTTTGGGGCTGATATAAGGATTCTTTCAAACTGTGTGGGCAAAAAAGACCCTATCCCGCTAAAAGTTTGACTCCAAAAACTATGGCTTGGGGAACCCTTGGTTGGTGTGAAATCAAAATCTTCTAAAGGGGATGAGCTCATGCCCTCCTTCTAGCACCAGTTTGTGAAGAACCTCCTTACAAAAATATGGTGAGAATGCATGAAATAACAGAATATAGAGCAATAGAAGAACTCAGAATGAATCTATTAATCGTGGGCCACTTTGAGGGGGTAACCTCCTTTGAGAAAGCTCAATACAATAAATTCATCAGTGTCCATCAAAGGCCTCAACCTACTCTTATATACTAAGTATGATATAGAAAAGTAATACTACCTATGCATGTGGGATAATAAAATATACTCACAGGATGACTTACAAAGCATATGCGTCCAACAACACTACACTAACAAAATAAACAGAAGGAACACACAGGTTCCAAACATCCACTCTCTCTTAGAAAAAATCTTTGTCCTCAAAGCTTAAGGTGTGGAAATCGTTGCTGAATCTGAAGAAGGGGTTCCCAGGTAGCATCCTCTGGTTGCATGTCGTGCCACTGAATCAAGACCTCAGAGATGGAGCGAGAATGAAGCTGACGAGTGTGCTGGTCAAGGATTGCCTCTGGCTCCAAGATAATGGATCCTTCCTTATCCATTTCAGGGAGAGTATTTTATGCTTTGACATTGGTACCAAGAACTTGCTTTAGACAAGAAACGTGAAATACTGGATGAATGCGGGAAGAAGGAGGAAGTTCCAGTTTATAATCAACTGAACCAATCTTCTGCAGGACGTTATAAGGCCCATAAAATTTTGGGGCTAGCTTATGATGCCCTTTAAGCTTCAGGGAGGATTGCTTGTATGGATGTAGACGAAGAAAAACCATATCCCCAACTTGAAATGAGCACTCAGAATGGTGTTGATCTGCTTGTTGTTTCATTCAATTACAGGCCATGTGAAGATTATCATGTAAGGTGCAAAGAATCTGATCCCTAGTGTGGAGAACTATGTCAACTGCCTAGACTGGGGAGCTATTGGGAGTGTAGGGAAGGAGCACTGGAGGTGCCTGACCATAGACTACTTCATATGGAGTCATTTTAGAGCCAGTGTGGTAAGAGGTATTGTACCACCATTCATCTAAAGGAAGCCACTTGGCCCATTGATGTTGTTGTTCAAAAGTGAAGTAGCAAAGATAAGTTTCTAAGAATTTGTTGATAATTTTAGTCTGACCATCAGTTTTTGGGTGATAGCCAGAACTCATCTTTAGTTTGGTGCCAGTTTGCTGAAACAGTTCAGTCCAAAAATGACTGGTAAAAGTTGCATCACGATCTGAGACAATGGAAGAAGGGAGGCCATGAAGATGAAAGATCTGGTCCATGAAGATTTGTGCAACTAAGGAGGCAGTATAGGAGTGGCTGAGGGCACAAAAATGACTATATTTAGAGAGACAATCAACCACAACCAAGATCACTATCTTGCCACCTAATTTAGGAAGCCCTTCAATGAAATCCATAGAAATATCAATCCAAATCCATGTAGGGATGGGCAATGGTTCTAGCAAGCTAGGAAGGAGGGTAGTTTCATCCTTGTGGAGTTGGCAGGTATCACATTCAACCACCATCTATTGAATCATCTATTTCATTCCTTTTCCAAAAGAAGTTGCACCTTGCCCACTCATAAGTTTTGAGGAATCCTGAGTGCCCTGCCGAAGGAGAAGCATGGAGTTCATAAAAAATAGCCTGTTGTAGATCTGGGTTCTGAGGAAGCACTAGATGGCCCTTGTATCAGAGAGAAGCACCATCCCAAGAGTAAGGTGGTATAGCAGAAGGATTATTGGCTAGCTGGTGAATGATTTGAGATAAAGAAGAGTCACTGACATAGCCCTACTGAACAGATGCTAACCAATTGGGAATTGACATAGAAATAGCTGAAAGGGAAGCTTGATCATCAAATGTGTGAGAAAGAGCATCTGCCACAATATTTTCCTTACCCTTCTTGTAGGTGATCTCATAATTATACCCGATGAGTTTGCTGACCCATTTTTGTTGTATAGGGGAGGATACCCGTTGTTCCAGGAAGTATTTCAAACTTTGGTGATCAGTCCTGATGCAAAAATGACTCCCTAGGAGGTATGGCCACCACTTCTGTATAGCATGCAAAATAGCCATCATTTCTTTTTCATAAGTAGAGAGGGATAGATTCTTACCAGAAAGGGATTTTCTAGTGAATGAAATAGGATGGTCATCTTGAAGGAGAACATCACCCAATCCATTTCTGCAATAATCACTTTTAATAGTGAAGGGCTTGGAAAAATCTGGCATAGCGAGAACAGGTGTACTACACATAGCCTGTTTCAGTTGTTCAAATGCATTCTCAGCAACATGGGTCCAGGAAAAGGCATCCTTTTTTAACAGAGCTATCAATGGTGCTACAATTTTCCCATAATTCTTGACAAAGTTGTGGTAATAGCCAGTCAACCCCAAAAAACCTCAAAGGCTCTTGAGAGTTTTAGGATGCAACCAATTTTTCATGGCATCTATTTTTGTAGGATCCACCAAAACCCCTTGGTGTGCAACAATATGCTTGAGATACTCCACTTCCTCCTAGCCAAACACACATTTAGATAGTTTTGCATAGAGTTGATGATCAGAGAGAAGTTGCATTACAAGCTCCAGATGATGGAGATTCTTAGCCCAAGTTTTTCTATATATGAGGATATCATCAAAGAAGACTAGAATGAATTTCTGGAGGTATGGCCAAAATATTTTATTCATCACTGCCTTAAATGTTGGAGGGGCATTAGTGAGGCCAAAGGGCATGACTAGAAATTCATAGTGACCATCATGTGTGCGGAAGGTTGTTTTAGGTATATCCTCCTCATTAACTCTTATTTGATGATACCCAGAACTAAGATCCAACTTGGAGAAAAAATGAGCCCCATGAAGCTCATCAAGAAGTTCATAAACAACTGGAATGGAAAACTTATCCTTTATAGTGAGATGATTAAGTGCTTGGAAATCAATGTAGAGTTTCCATGACCCATCTTTTTTGCAGACAAGTAGAACTGGAGAAGAAAAGGAAATTGTACTAGGGCGAATAATACCTTGCTTCAGTAAGTCACAAACGAGCATCTTTATTTTGGTCTTCTGATGAAATGGGTAGCTGTAGGGCCTGATGTTGGGTGGAACACTGCTAGGAAGGAGATGAATATGGTGGTCCTCTAGGAGAGAAGGGGGTAATCGCATAGGTTTAGCAAATACACCTGAACACTTATCCAAAATTTGTTGGAGATCTACAGGAGTACTAGAGACCACTGATGGCTACATCTAAATGGAATGGAGCTGAGCAATGACACCGTGTGAATTCTTCTTAAGAATTTTTTCCATACAATGTGAACTGATGATGCTGAGAGACCCCGACTGTAAGCCTTTCAAAGTGTGTTGTTGCCCATCGGCTGAAAACTGCATCCAAAGTTTAGCAAAATCCCATAGAATGGGGCCAAGAGTGCGTAACCATTGGGCGCCCAAAACCACATCACAACCACCTAAGGGCAAGGAAAACATGTCAGAGTGCATGTTATAATCTCCAACAAAGAGACACACATTGTGACATTTCCCTTTGCAAGGTAAAGTGCCCCCATTGGCAATCATGACTTCAAAGCTAGAGCAGGGATGGACAAAGAAATTAGCCTATTTGGCTATTCGGCGGTCAATGTAGTTATGATTGCTATGAGAATCAATGAGTATAGTAAGAGGGATATTCTTGAGGAAACCCTAGACCTGCATGGTTTGTGGAGTAGTGACTCCTGCCAAAGCATGGACAAATATCTCTGGTTGAGCTTCTGGCAAAAGAGGTTCAGGCTGTTGAGGTTCAACCTAATCATCCACTATTTCATGAGCATCTACATATTCTTCTAGTTCAGGTGGAGAATCCGCATCCAAGAGATAGAGCTTTTTCTGAACACATCTATGGACCTGGGACCATTTCTCATCAAAATTATAACAAAGCCCTTTTTCTCACCTGGCCCGCATCTCTATTTCAGACAAGTGCTTGATAGGAGTAGTTCTGGGAGCTAGCGTGACTTGAGGGTTGTGAGAACCCGTATTTCTGAATGGAACAAAATTGGATCTGGAACATTGTAGAGCACTAATCTTTTCTTCTGCTAACTTAGCCAACCAAAGGGCTTTCATCATTGTAGTGGGTCAGAACATTTTGACTTTCGAGTGAAGTGCATCCTTCAAACCACTGACAAAACAACTATGAAAGAATTCATCAAACAATCCCTCTGTGTGATTAGCTAATTTTTCAAACTCTGTCTGGTATTCTGTTACAGTGCCTATTTGGTGCAGTTTAGTGAGTGCTCCTGTGAAGTCATCAAAAGCACTAGGGCCAAAGTGCTCCAAAAGGAGTGTGCATAATTCTGTCCATGTTGGGTCTACATTAGCCTTGATGTACCAACAAAACCATTGAAGAGCTTCATGTTCCAAATGAAAAGATGCAAGTGGGACTTTGTTGTTATCCAAAGTACTACGCAAGCTGAAATACTACTTTTCCCTATAAATCCATCCAGTCAGATCAGTACCATTGAAGCGCGGAAAATCAAGATTTGGTCCACAGAAATTGCCAGAAGAGAACCTAGTGTCTCCAGAATGGTTTTGGTTCATGGCTGAATGTTGAAGGTTGAGATCGAGAATTTTTTCATCCAGAACTTGAAGTTTGGTTTTGAGGGATGCAAGTTCCTCCTCCATGATTTTTGCTCCTGAAGGCCATGACAGAAAAAGAAATTTGACGTAATTTCCACCCAGCAATTGAGCCCAAGAAAGTGCTCTGATACCAGATGTGAAGAACCTCCTTATATCAATATGGTGAGAATGCATGAAATAACAGAATATAGAGAAATAGAAAAACTCAGAATGAATCTATTGATCACAGGCCACTTCGAGGGGGTAAACTCCTTTGAGCAAGCCCAATACAATAAATTTTTTAGTGTCCATCAAAGGCCTCAAGCTACTCTTATATACTAAGTATGATCTAGAAAAGTAATACTACCTATGCATGTGGGATAATAAAATGTACTCACGGGATGACTTACAAAGCATATGCATCCAACAACACTACACTAACAAAATAAACAAAAGGAACACACAAGTTCCTAACATAGTTTCTATAGACGAGACTCTGAATGGTCTCATCAATAAAGGAAGAGTTGTCACCAGGTACTGTGGTACCGACCAACTTCCCCTATAAAGGGTTTCTAGGGAATAAATTCTTTGGGCCTTCAAACACCTAATTTTTGGGTCTCGACAGTGCGAGGAGCTAATTTGGGCAAGTGACTACATTTTTTCTAGGGGGATAGCTAGTTTTGACTCATCTTCTCTGGGGATTTCATTAGTAGGTCAGGGTTTCCTACAAGCACGCGTGAGTTTACCAAGTAAACAACAAAAGATAGTTCATGGTTAGGAGCTCGTTACTTCTACTTATAGTTATGCAATATATCTTTAACATCAATAATTCTCTAATGAACTACACTAAATACTGAATGCATATAGAACTATCAGTTCATACATATTCAATAGCAAGGGGAAATGAGATCATCTAATCTAACAAAACATCATAGCAAAGGACATTAGAAATATATAGCATGAAAGAGATATTTCTAACTCGGAGATGAGAACACCAACAACATCAATGCTAGAAAATCTTCCTTCTTCATTAAAAAATTATTCCAGTAGCACTGGTGTGTACATCAATGGTCCCAAGGGATCATCTAACAACTAAGAACTACTGAACATTGAGCTCTGTAACAACTAGAAATGAAATTCTAAGAGTATTGGACTGCAAAATCATCAATTTTTCTGACCCTTGAAATGAGGTTGGACTTACTATTTATACATATAACTTGACCTAAAATTAACCTAATCTAAGTGTAGGCTAAACATTAAAATACAATATCTGGTGGTCGGTACTACCTGCACCACTTATAATCACCTCAAAAAGAGCAGAGGTCTGACAAGACAAACAAGAAGACAAAAACAAAGGATGGAAGAATTGGCCTCGAGAAGAGTGTCAGGGTAAAAAGGAAGAAATTTGATCTTCCTAGAGTTTGAGGCTACATGCCTTGTTAATGTGAAATGTGGCTCACTATCTTTGATGCTCCAGGTAGTTAATGTTGGAGTGGCACCTTGGAAAAATCACCTTTCAGAGCCATCCCTCAAACTCACATGAATTATCAACATCACCTACCTTCTGACCCCCTCATTAACTATTGGATAATGACCGGTCGGCTCTAGGGAACTTGGACACGGATCACTGAATGAATACAAAACTTTGGATCTAGAAGTTTGGAGTCTGAGAGCTTACGCTCAAAGAGTAATGAATGTTCAAAAATGCACCTTGCTAGTAAAAATCTCCAAAATCTGGAGAATTTTATTGTCCCTTATTGTTCTTGAAAGCCTCCAAAATTTGGCTAATTCCCTCTCCATCAATATCTTTAATACTATTCCACTGATTGTGGATAATTCCAAACCTCTCTTCAATGTCTCCAGCCCGATCGCAAAATTATTCTACTAACCTTATGGAGTCATGGGCCCAGAGCATCATCTTAGATATTCTTGAAAATTTCCCTCTATCAAACTCTCTGACACACTGATACTAGGACTACATCAACTCATCAAACTTTCTAAGGATAGTCCTCTAGGGCACAAGTCCTGGTGGTGAAGGGTTCAAATTGTGAAACCCTTCCAATGAATGATTTTTATAGGTCCAAAGGATAGTAGACCATCGTGATCTTCTCTTTGAGGGTCATAACCAGTTGCTTTCTTACCTCAATCTTGAGGCCAAGTCTGGAGTACTAGCCCTGGGGGAATTTGAAGGATTCCTCTCCCAAAAATCCTACTTCGGTGATGGCCTCTTCTCTGAAGTAGATGACTTCATCTTATTTGGTCCTCCACTCTACATATTTTTCTATGTTTCCTTCCCATAGGATGATGGCACAGTTTACCTGGCCCAAGAGATTATTGAATAAGTAAAGGTCTTGGAATGACACTTCCAACAATTTCCCTATGGCCTTGATTTGCTCCACAATCCACCCATCTACAACATGTGTCTTCTTCTTCATGGCCCTAAGAGTGTCCATTTCACCCTATGGAAGTGGTGGTCCGGAGGTGGAGGCTTCCGGATGCATCTCGACCAATGGCTATGTAAGTTTTTCTAGAAGTCCAATGAGATTTTATTTTTCTCTCTTTCCTCCTTTAACTTCAGTGTGTGTTTATCATATCGGCCTTCAATTTCCCAGGTTGCCTCTCTTATCAGGTCTAGCTCACCCTACTTATCTCTCCTCCCTAGAGGTACTTCTATGGTTGTGTAGTATTCGACCCTTACTATCGCCGCATCTTTATCTGGTGGAGGGGTTGCAACCACTGCAACTATATTTCCTCCTAGACTAGTCTAGAGGGTACAGATGGTCCAGGATTTTTTGGTCTTCTTAGCCTCTGCATTCTGGGCCATCATCTCATCCAACAATAGGGGAAAACCTATAGGCACCAGGGCCTTTCTCTTTCTTGATTCCACCATCCATTGTGGTGGTTTGCGAATTTTTGTTGCTAAGGCATGAGTATCAAGGCCTTTTTCAGAGTCTGGGGGTCTATCCCCAATATCCATGACTGCATCAAACTCTTTTTCCTTTTCTTGTTCCTCGAGGGTTTCAATATTTTCTACCCTAGTGGCATCTTTTTTGGGGGTGTTGGGGACCCCATCTCTGCTGACACCAACATTATTTGTATCATCAGGGTTTTCCCCATCCTTCTCATCATCTGTGGCTTCAGTGTCCACATTATCAAGGTTATCCCTCCCATGTTATTGTTTTTGTTCATTTCTAATTTCATTCAACTAGACATCCTTCTCCATGGGCACATCTTCTAGAGGAGGTGGAGGTGTCTGGCCAATGTTTAGCTATTGGGACACTGAGACCACCTTGTTGAATGTTGTACTCTAGGGAACTTGATCACTTGGAGTAACTGAAGGTGTTTGTAGCGTGACAGTTGGGGGTATGGTTGATCCCATACGTCTAGTTTCCCTAGTTGTCGGTTGCTCATCATTTTATTTCCTTGAATCTATCTTGGTCCCCTGGACTGATATTTCCTCCACATCTTGTGGATCCTTTTGTGCTGCTTCTTGTTCTATCTCCTTTTCAAGTTCTTGAACCCCTTGTTCTAGGACCACTTCCTTTTCTGGTGTCTCCCCTTAATTAGGGATTATCTCCACTTCTTTTATGTCTATTTCTTCTACCACCTTATCTATCTACCCATGTAGATTCATGAGCTCACCTATTTTAAATATGTCATCAAAGTCATCATGCGGAGGGGAGGTCTCTAAAAGATCATCCAGTTTAGGGGAGTCCAAACTGACCTCCACCAAGGGAACATTGGGCATGCTAGGGCCCGTGTCTATGCTGAGGGGATTGTCTAACCTTTGCTTCTTATTTATTTGCAATGGGGCCCCAACATACAGAGTATCTACGGACTATGCCTTGGCCTCTATTTTATGGCTCATGAGCATCGCTAGTGAAGGGGATCCTGTCAGGTGAGAAGATCCCACTGGAGTAACTAGGAGACTATGGGAGAGCTAGGCACTTATCTTTTAACTCGTTATTCTGGACACCTCTAGCTGCTTGTGAATTTTATCCAAAATGGGGAGTAGACCTTGGGGAGTAAATTGGGGTGGGAAGTCTTTTTTCTCCTTCCCCTTGTCCTTACTTGGTCCTGTGGCTCCAGAGGTCAAAGCAGACCCTCGCAAGATTGGACCCTTACGGGTGCTCCTCGGACACACCCTCTCAAAATATTTATGAATCTTATTAATGATGTGGCGACTCACATCCTTAATCATTAATTCCTCCGGGGTGTCCCAATCCACCGGAGGGAGATCAAACTTGTTGATCCCCTGCTCTTTGTATGATGGGTCCTCCAGAGGCCCATCATTCATAAAATCTTTCAAGAAGCCCCAAAGGTTAAGGGCCTTCATCAGACCTTTGGACATCCGTGAATGTTGCTAGGCCCAGAGATCAAATCTGTCCTGACAATCCATCCAGAAGTCTTCAATGTGAACTTTATGCAGTGCGGATGCCCAGGGAAATGCCTTTCTTATCTTGTCTACTGGATCAAACTTGTTTCTGGTAAGGTGGATTTCTACCAGTCCAAGACTCTTTAGCTAATTGTTGGCTTCCTTAGCTGCTATGTTACTGTAAGAATAGTTCCTGCAAGTAATTGGGAACATAATAGATGTAACCTTCTTCATGCCAAAGAATTCATGGAGTTCCAAGATTTTCCTGTAGAACTCCAAAAGAATGAGCCTATCCCCTCAGTACTTGGGGAGTAGATAGGGATTCCTGGAGAAGCCGGTCACCCTAATGTAAGCATGCTACTAAAATTGATTGAAATAATTTTCGTATGTGCTTACCAATTTCATCACCTCCTGCGACAACCGGTACCTAGTGTCCTGAGTGAGTGTAAAAATGTTATAGTAAATGAACGTGTCATTTACCCTACAAAAATAGGGGAAAGAGGCTTCCCATTGGATCCAAGGATAATGATCCCATGGGGAAAGTTGGTAGGGCCCATTCCTTAGAATGCCCACTATTTGCAAAACCTAAAGGGCGGGTCTCTATTGGGCCAGTTCCCACAATACATATGAAGTCATGTAGAACTTTGAATTTTGGAGTACATTCTTTAGCTGGAAGTCTACATGATTGGCGATGATGGTCACCAAGTTGAAAGTCTAAGTGTAGGTGGTGATGCTGTAGAAAAAATAACACATCCATGCCAAAAATTCTCTAGAATGGGGCTCTCTAAAGATCCTGCATAAAAATATGATTCCTGTCTGAATGCATTCTTTAAAGTGTATGGGGAATCTCTAGCTTCATCTTGTTATAGTCCCTTCTCAGGGATTGTAGCCAGCGAGTATTGAGATGTTGTCAGGTGAGAACAGAAATTTCCTTGAACTCCTTTAATGATACAGACTGGGAGATATTAATGGCTCCCTTGAACTAGGGGATTCCTAGCCCCGAAGCAAAAGTGATGGCATCCAGATTGACAATGGCCTCTAGGTAGTGTTGTGATAGCTAAATGTGGGCCTCTGATTTAGCCATACACTTCAACATGGTCACTGTTCACCAGTCACATACAAGAATGAATATGAGATTCTTCATCTTGACAATCTATGTGATTTTTCCTTTTGCATCCTATCTAGGTAGGGTTTTGAGTAGCTCTCAACATTCAAGAGTCCAACAACCAAGATCAACCTAAGAATGGGGGATTTAATCTAGGAATGTGAAATGCAAGATTTAAGCTAAGATGTAAATGAAGATTAATCTAGAAGTGCTTGAAAGAAGCTAATCTATGTATTATTAATCTAAGAGCATGATATTAATTCATTGCAAGTGATAAAAAAATGAAAGCTTGAATTTCATAAAATATGAGTTAATAATTTAACAGCAGTTCAATGCTTCAACAATGTATTTTCTTTTTTCGAATGAGAAATGAGAGTTCTTTCATAGACTGAGAATCCGTTCAGAATAGAAAGTTTCTTTTTAGACAAATAGTTAACTCTTGAAAATCCAATTGACAATAACAAGTTTCTTTTGAGAGTAACAGTGAATTGTTGTCTTTTTGTGTGAAGGAAGTAGTTAAGTGATTAGTTGCACTTTTGAATTTCAGTCAACTCAAATTTTCCATTTCTGAACTAGAGAGAAGATTTTGGAGAGAATTTTTAATTAAATAAATAGAATATGACCTCATAAATGTATTTTATCCATTATTTGAATAATTAAATTCAATTATTGAAATGAGGATATTTAATTACTAATCAAATATTATTTAATTCCTTTTATGTGTTTTAGCTAAAAGGGTAAACTTAATTTAATTAAAGTGCTAGGACTTTTTAATTAAATTAATTTGATCATTGAGTTTATTTAGCCAATTAGGAATTAAGTATGTGATTAATGCAGATTGAGGGATTTCTACATTTGACACTTAGGTCAAGTAGAGTCATTCAAAACTTAGAATTGCCTAGTACAATAGGACTTTGATGATTCAGAAGATTGACAAATGCAACAAAATTGGTTAGGGTTGCAAGATGCCAATTTTTGGGTGTTACATGTTGCCCCTCTTTGAATTGATGTGCGAGTAGCACATTGATTCAAAGAATAGTTTGATGTCTGAAGTATAGAAGAATTGATTTTGAGAATTGATGATGGTTTCAGAGTCATCTCTAGAATAGAGCTTAACTCTCCAAAGTCTAGGTTAGATTTCTGAGACACCACTAAAGTCAAATTTTTGAGGGTCATCTCTAGAATGAAGCTTGATTCTTAGGAATCTAGGTTATATTTTGTCGATACCTAAAAGATTATCACTTTTCAAAAGACTGTCCCCAAAATGAGGCTCAATCTTCAAGAGTCAGGGTTAGTTTGCCCCAATACCTGGTAGTGAGATTTTAAGAACCATCTTTAGAATGAAGCTTGACTCTCAGGAATCCAGGTTAGATTTCCTTGATACCTAATAGATAAGATTTTGAGAATCATCTCTAGAACAAAGGTTGACCCTCAGGAATCCAGGTTAGATTTCCCTGACACCTAATAGATTGAAATTAGATCAAATTAATTGGAATAGATTCAATGATGTAATCATCTTGCCTTGTCAAGAGTGAAACAGAAAGATGACATCTCATAATGGTGATTGAGAGCGAGAAATCATAGATAGATGTTGAATCAAAGATCAAGAAGAACTTGAGAATAGATTACAAAAGAATCTGGAAGAGTTGGAACCAATTTTGAGTGATTTTAAGGTCTGGTTGATGAAGTTTGACTATGGTTGACCAGAGTTGACCATAGTTGACCAAAGTTAACTTTTGAGGAAAATTGTCAAAGATTTGAGAAAATTTTGGTTAGATATGATTCTGACAAGAAAGTGACATTAGAAATTTGCCTGCACAAGCGTCCGATCGCGTCGGTCCCAAAATTTTAAAATGCCATTTTTAGCTCTAAAGAGTGTCAGATTTTGATTTCAATCCCAAAATAGTACTTTTGAAAATAAGATTCTAGTTCAAAGCATTAGGAATTGAAGAGAGAGAGGATCAAACACTTGGGTAGGAGTGATGAAGCTAGAATGGTGAAGAAGAACTCCTCATCGTACAAATCTAGGAGAACAAATGAAGTGAACACCAAAATGTTGTCTACAATGCAAGTCTAGAATGAACATGCAATCTTATGCTAGATGCAAATGAAAGTGCAATCCTATGCTAGATGCAGTGAAAATGCAATCCTATGTTAGATTTAGTGAAAGTGTAATCGTATGCTAGATGAAATCCGTAGGAAATGGTTGTTGGATCCATTGGAATAGTTATCATCATAGAGAATTTTTGGGACATCATAGTTGATACAATCCTTACTGGTGCAACTACAACCATAAGAATATGAGTATGAATTTCATCAGATAAGATATGGGAAACTAACGTAAGCATCGGAGCACAAAATTTGAGATCACCTGAACATTATTTTTAGATTGATATAGTTAGAGTACACTAGTAAACAAGAAAAGCAATAAGAGTCAAGGAGATGGTACTGACCTCACCTTGGCATACAAATAAACAAGATTGAGGGATGTGAGGATTTTCCACCTTGATGCGAAAGCTCTTATCACATACACCCTAGTTATTTGATGTTTTTGGATCACTGGGACAACACCAAAAAGTACTAGACAAAGAAAAGATTAGCAAAATCCATGAGAACAAACAACATACAAAGAAAGATTCAATCATAACTTAGCCAGTTTCAAAGTTTTCAGATGTGTATATGTATAGCGGTGTTGAAAAACACCGTTGTTCTTGTGAGTGCTTTGTGTTTGATTGTTATTGATGGATGTTGTTTATGTTTGCAATATCCAATGTGTGCTTAAAAACATAGATGTGTCCAAAGATAGTGTTGAAAAACTCTATTGAGTGTGGTGTTGAAAAACACCTGTTTGTGTCAGTGGAGAGTTGTCCTTCAGAAATGACAAGATTACTGACTCTAGTGTGAACCAAAGATATGAGCTGATTTGGGGACCTATGCCCCTAGTAAGATTTCAAGAACCATCTCCAAAACAAAGCTTGATCCTCAAGGATCTGAGTTAGATTGCTCATATACCTAATAGATGAGATTTTGAGAATCATCTCCAGAATGAAGCTTGATCCTAAGGAATCCAAGTTAGATTTCTTAGATACCTAATAGATTAAGATTTCGAGAATCATCTCCAGAACAAAGCTTGATCCTCAAGGATCTGAGTTAGATTGCTCAGATACCTAACAATGAGATTTTGAGAACCATCTCCAGAATGGAGCTTTATCCTCAGGGATCTGAGTTAGATTACTCAGATACCTAACAATGAGATTTTGAGAACCATCTCCAGAATGGAGCTTGATTCTCAGGAATCTAAATCAGATTGCTCAGATACTTAACAAATGAGATTTTGAGAACCATCTCGAGAATGAAGCTTGATCCTTAGGGATCTAAGTTAGATTACTCAGATACCTAAAAATGATGTGATCTGATTGGGGACCCATGCCCCTAGTAGAAAACAATGATGACTAACTTGACTCATATTGTGAGAACACAGTTGGTTTGATTTTCCCCAGGCTTATGACTCTGGATCAGTTCAAGTCAGGAGGGTTCGTAGAGGAACCAAAGTGTCACGAAAGTGACTGGAAGCTATATATAAGCCAAAGAAAAGAATTTTTCAAGATGAAGCATGGAGTACCACTCCAACTTCAACATATTGATGTCCATTCATAGATATATGTCATTTGCGAGAAATCTTAGCAGTACGACGAAAGTAGGTAGATGCAGTGAGAAGCACTAGTGACTAAAGTGAGAGATATTCTCAAGTACAGAGATGTCAAAATAGCTAGTCATCATCAAGAAGATGCAGTGAGAACCACTGGTGACTAACATGAAAGAGATTATCAAGTAGATAAATCATAGTAATAGCTAGGAATCAATGGGTAGACGTAGTGCGAACTACTGGTGACTGACATGAAAGAGATTCTCAAGTAGAGAAATTACATTAATAGCTAGGCATCAATAGGAAGATGCAGTGAGCGCCACTGGTGACTGATGCAAGGAGTAATTGGACCATGCCCCCTAGATCAGAGAGGTTGTCCCGAGAGTATGACTAGTTTCAATCCATGTAATTTGGTGTCTTGAAGGTAACTGAGAGCATGTTGACTCCTAGGAATCTGGGTTAGATTGTCAAGATACTAGAACATTTATCACCTTTCAAAAGATTGTCCCCAGAATGAGGCTCAATCTTTAGTAGTCAGGGTTAGACTGCCCTGATGCCTGTTGATTGAAAGATAGTCAATAGAGATTTTTTATTTTTTATTTTTTTTTGGTGGATGCATCAAAAGTGCCTATTGCTAGGTTTGCACCAAGATGATCATTTTTTCAGGTCTTTTTATGATTTTTAGAGATTTTGCAATTTTTACATTTGTAGAGATTAATCTATCTCAAGAAAGATCACAATGGTTTGCCCCAATGTCTAGAAAGGTATAGGAAATTTTAGATGGATTAGAAAGTTGATGTATGAGATGAATAACCAATTATGGATGAGGAGGGTGAATGCGACCCTCAAGGATAGTCTCTTCAAGATTACCCAAGCTAGGGAAAAAATAATATAGCAATGTAGGCTCATAGAGAGATGTTGCATAGGATTTAGGGTAATGACTTGATGTCATGAAAATTATGTGGTCCAAAAGAGTGGATATGTCAAGAGACTTCTAAGAACTTTTTTTTTAATTTTGATCAAGACCAAGGGGTCAATTTCATAGGATATGATATAGCTAGGATAAGGATAAAGGTTGATGGAGGTATAAGTGCATGTTTTGGATTATGATAGGAATGCACAAAGATAGGAAGGATAGGCTTGGGATAAGAAAGATAATGATAGGGTAGAATGCATGAGACAAAGTAATTAAGCTGATGGAAAGGATCATGAATGTCAGGATACATGATGCTCATGGATAGGCTCAACCTTGTCAAGATCAGAAGAAGGAACATGGATGTTCACGAGCTAGCTAGATGTAAGATATGATGGGAGAAGATGAGATGGAAGAAACTTTCCCCCAAGTGAAGAGTGAAAATAGGAGGTATTACGCATGATGCATGTTTGCCAAGTTTTCATCATGGTACTTATCCAAGGCACAACAAGAAGTGGTTTTTACCATAGGATGGATTTATTTATCTTTACTTTTACTACCAAGGTGCATGTTTACCAGGTTTTGACCAAGTCACTTTTTCTTTTTGTTTTTTATTTTTTATTTTAATCTTTTTCATTTTATGGAGGAACTTAAGCTGCTAGCTCTTTAGATAGTGCTCCTCTGAAAAATATGCTATAATAGGCCAAGGCCACTAAAAGTATGCTCATAGATGTTGATAGGGTGATGGTAAAAAATATTGATATGGGGGGTAAGGGAGATGGTAGTCAAGGATTTATGTGATGGATTGGGTGAGAGGAATATTAGGAATGTGAGGACCCAATATGGAAGGATAGTAGGTAGGGGTAGGATATTGGGTGAAATAATGAGAGTTTTGTGTAGGCAAGATCAACATCGATACACATCTTGAAGGATGATGGAATGATAGAGGAAAAGTGTGTGAAATGGATTTAGGTTTTGATATGGAGCTTGGTATACGAGGATCCAAGATGAATGAATATGTATTAAAAACAATGGATTTTGGGACATGAGCACCCAAAATAGGTTTAGAAGGTAAACAATGTTTGAAAGGAGATAGAGTGGAAGCCTTTGGATGCTTGGATGCCAATTCTAAATTTTCCTTTTTGCTCAAGTCTTTTGAGAGAGACTTGGGAATCCACATAGATTTTTCTTTTCTTTTTATATCTAATTCCTTTGGAAGAGACCTGGGAATCCACATAGCTTTTTATTTTCCTTTTTTTTCAATGATTTAGAATGCAATGTGTCCATGATGGATTTAGGAACCCATATTTTCTTTGATATTATTCTTTGCGTAGTGGACCTTTGTGATCTCTTTGTAGTCACATGTCGATTAGATGGGACATAGTGATCGTCATATGTAAGTAGATTCTTATATTTTTTATTTGTTTGTTGTACATCCAAATTGCTTCCAAAAGACTTGGGAATTGTGGATGAATAGGGCTGATATGACTGGTTCATATGAATGGGTTGATAGGGAGAGTTCCAAGATGTATGTCTTTGTTGATCTTGATAGGAGATAGGATAAGAAGATGACAAGCTAGTATTGATAGGCTTAGTAGATGGAGGGATATAAGGACCCAATATAGATGGAAGGTTTGACAGTTTTAGCTTTGGGATATAAGGACCAAGGATGGATGTGGAAGATGGAGAAGGCACTGATGGCATTAAGTTTTGTCATTAGTATACTTAAGTGAAAAACATGATAAAGGTCATCGGTATAGGCATACCTGACATACAACACACTACATAACTGGCAAGACGAAAATGCTTGTCATAAAAATGCTAAGTATAGAATTGCCCAACGAACACTATCACATTTTGAAATTGATGATAGAGAATAAATGACATCACTGACAAAACAGTTTTTAGTACATCGCCAACAGATCCAAAATCACCAAACTGACGGTATAGTTTTGTGAACATCGCCGACAAAGCAGAAAAGGCAAGCAACCTGATGAACAGTTAAATATAGGGACACCAATGGAGCAGAAGACCAACAAAAAATAAAAAGAAAGAAGCCCAATAGACTGACAGAGCAACCTGACCATAAGAACCGATAGTCAATTACACAACCCGCAAAAACTGGATCTGACTTTCCATATAAGATAAAATATTATAATTCTATTTATAGAGTTTTTACTTGTTTTAAATCATTACTTGAGGGTCAATCAAGTATATTGTAAATTTTTTAAAGCATCCTAATAGATGTAAAACATAACTAACTAAAGATCAAGGTCAAGTTGTAAACCTTGAATCTAGAGTTAAACTTGAAAAGTGTGAATCAATATTGACCTAGAAACTAGTATATATAGATGTTCAATAATTTGTAATAGGTAAGAGTTGATAAATGATTGTAGCCACATAGGGAATCTAAGCATAAGAAGTGAATTAATGTAAAGTTCAGAAACATATCATATTAGTTCTCAAGAACACAGAGAAGGCTACCAATGAACAGAGACAAGGTATCATTCAATCACTCAAGGTGATTACATATACATTGTAAGCTTTATAGGTTCTCTTATCAACAATTAGAGATTGTATATACTATCATATCAACATTTATAATGTAGTTACATTCTAACAAGTGCATCATATCAGAAATTCTTTAGTAGAAGGTGGACTTAATAGTTCCTTATAAATCTCTTAACAAAGTGCACACCTAACCATGTTTCTAAAGCTTCAAATGAAGTAGTTCCTAACAAGTCTCAACTCTAATACTCCTAACAGGGTAGATCATCAGAAGTTATCAAATTGTAAGCCTTTACTAGCTCCTTTCCTATCTGGAGATAGTGATGTTTCTTGGGTGACATCCCCACCGTTGTTTTTACTTCCTAATAGGAGTTTTCTGCGATATCATATCTTGTGTTATGTGTTATTTATTTTCATGTATGTTTCTTGAATAGTTAAACATATAAAGAACTTATGTTATGAATTCACATACATAAAGAAAGATGAACAGATAGATAGGTGAATATACAAATATGATGACACAAAGGTTAATGGGACAATCACATAAAAAGTTTTAGAGGGACTGATTCACCCCTCCCCTCTCAGTACATCATTCCTGTAATTCCAACAATTGGTGTTAGAGCCCAGTTTCTCTCTTGAAAAGCTTAAAGACTTAAGAGAAAACATCAAGAAAATGGAAAAGTACAGACTAGACAAGACTATTGAGAATGAGTAGTTACAAATTTAGATTTACTATGAGCACTACAAAGAGGCAAGAGTAAGCATGAGAAATTTTCTTGATGAAAGAAAGATTATGGCAACTAGGATTAATGAAAAATATTATCAAGAAGAGGAGATCCCAGATTACTTCAACTTAGCTGAATCAACAAAAAGAAAAGCATCAGAAACATCAGTAGAAGAGATCACAAGTCTAAAAGAGATCAATCTACATCTGATAGAGAAAATCAAGATGCTACAAATCATTCAAGAGACTCATATGGTAAAAATGATTGATTTCATGAATGATTCAATAAAATATGAATTAGAGAGAACATTGTCTATTGATGATAGGAGGAAAAACGTACAGAAGCTACAAGAAAAAGAATCAAAGATTCAAAGACTTACTAATCATCACCATGAGATTACTAATTAGATCATTCTTATGAGTCAAGAGGCAAATAGATTAAATACTGAACTCATTGAAAGAATAGAGATCATTAGTGAGCTAAGAGAGAAATAAAAGAATGGATGATTTTCTTGATGAACAAAGAAGAGTCAACAACTACACAGGTATAGGGTACACCAACAATGGAGAATCATCTAATCAATAAGATCAAAGAAATGTTTATGCAACTCCAAGAACCAAGAATCTATCATACGATCACTATGGAAAACTAGCCCACACCTCAAACAATTGGAAAAGAAAAATGAAAGGTATTCCTAAATCACAATCTACTTTCATTGGTAATTGTTATAAATGTCACAAGAAAGGACATAAGGCGCATGAATGCAAATCCAAGGTGACAAATCCAAAGAAGGAAACCTACATGGACAAGTATTGTCCTACCTACAAAATGAATGGACATACACATTAGGAGTTCTATAAAAAGAACAAGAAAGCATGGACACCAAAAGAACCTGATAATAGCTACAAACTGACAAGAATCAGTAACTCATATGTTTGGGACTATAACACATGGGTAAACTACACAACATGTGGAAGGTATGGTCATATTTCTACCAACTATATGAGAAAATGGACTAGAAGACCAAGAGGATGGACCAATCCAGGTATGGCATGTTTACATTGTCATAAGGTTGGACATGTGATAAAAGATTGCAAAGACCGACTGACAGACACAAGAACTTATCCCAATGGAAACACAATTGATGACATCAAGAAGATGAGAAAAAAGTTATGGATAAAATCTACAAACACTGAAGGTGCTAGAAAAAGTAATGCAAATGATGACACCCCATCCAATGGATCTGGTGGCATCACTATTTCCAACTAAGTTACACAAGTAAGTATGGAACTGCATTATGACAAGTTATATTATTCATCGGTTCCATTACACATTAATAATATTGACAAAATTAGCATTATTGATGATGCACTATATTGTTACTTGTAATGTTATTAAAAAAATTCCATCAGTAAAAGGGTACAACTAAGCATCAATGAACACACACAGTAAAGTTGAAACTACTTACCGAAATGTATCGGGCATTACACAAAAGCCAAGTTGCTAAGTGTAACTGATAGACATCGGTGATCTTTGAGCCAAAATAGGTTGTCGTTGCCATATTACCCACAATCATCAGTGAAATCACCAAAGCTGCTAGCTACCCTGAAACTTTACGCGTGCATCGATGATGTTGTTTATGTTGATTTTGAGCAGTTGATTGATAGTATGTTTGTCATTGATGACAACGTATAATACACAGTAGTAATTCTATATGTACTTATTTGAATGATGATATGAAGACTTGTGTGGATATATACATGTTGTTGACATGTTCATTATGTTATGTTCATACACGTAGACCCATATATGATGTTTCAGTAAATTTATGTAATTCTGTTATTGGCAGTTACAGTTCTAGAAGTGTAATGGTTTAGGGCCAATGTATATCACGTGTTTCTTGAGTTGCGCTTATCCTCTATATATGTGTGTGTGTATTCATGATTATTTATGAGTTGATTATATTAATCCAAAGGCACCAAATCTGTTTCCAGAAGATTGAAAAGTTAGAGTTAAATTGGTGAGGCCGACTTAGTGAAGCATTGTGTAGATATTCGGTTTATACCTGCGTGGTTGTAATAATTCTTGCATGCTTAGTAGAGCTGACAAGGATGTTATGAAGATTTATCTTATAGGTCCCATGATCTCATACTTTGAGGAAGATACTTATAGCAAGTCAAAGGTGACACGCTAAGTGTGAATGATACAAAAAGATAAGAAAGATGTGTAGAGTAGATTATCAGAGTTGGTTCATTCATCAAGAGTCTATGTGAAGAAGAAGTGAAAGATTGCAATACACTAGAACTGATCAAGGAAGCAGGTCTACTCTATAGTTCATCAGTAGATATAGTGCATATTTTTTATACGGAAGGTTGTAGCCTTCACCATCAAGCAGTGAGCTTTTGGAAAGTGAGTCCACCACCCCTAATAGGGTTATTTGTAAAAGACTCCTAACAGGGTTCGACCCTTAACCAAGTCAGTCTACTTATTGCATTATAAAGTACAACTCCTAACATGCTTGAGATATCTTCTAACAGGGATTACTATAAACAAGTATAGTTCATTATGGGTGCTAATTCCCATCGGGGTTTTTACCATTTGGTTTCCCCGTAATCAAATTGTGTGTTGTGTACTGTGTTATCTTATTAAGCATTTACTTTATTGTATTCTGAAGTTAAATAAGTAAAGTTACTGATAAAAGATTCAACCCCCCTCTTAGTTATGTTTTGGGACTATTGTAACAATTGGTATCAGAGCCAAGTGCCTTGAAGAAGAAGCCTAATAGCTTAAGGCAGATCAAATGTCTTACTTCAGAAAAGAAAACCCTAAGTTTTATGGAGAAAATTATCTAGATTGGAAAAACAAAATGATAACACATCTACAGTGTGTTGGATTTGAGATCTTTGAAATTGATACACAAGAGGTTTCAATTCCATCTGTGAAATACCTTGCAAAGGATGATGCTACTAACAAACAAAAGGATATATTTACACATAATGCTATTGCTAAAGAAGCCCTAATCAGTGCCTTATCTGACAGTGAATTTTTTGAAATCAAGAAGATTGACAAAGCATATACCATATGGAAGTATTTAGAAGATATGTTTAAAGGAGATATTTGAGCAAAGAATGCACGCAAGAAGACATGGAAAAATAAATACAACAGTCTTGAGATGTTACCTGAAGAGAACATTAGAGCTTACAATCAAAGGATAAATGAAGTAGTCTCTGCAATTAGAAACAATGGTGGAGAAATATCAGAAGAAGATATAATGGACAAGTTGCTAACTAATTTAACATCAGACTATGAAAACAAGATTAGTATTCTATAGGAAACCATGCAATTCTCACAATACTTCAAGAGAGATACCTTGATCAAAAAAATCTCTACATTTGAGATATCAAGATTGAAGATTGAACCTAAAAGTGAAACTGCTTTCAAAGCCTTAGTCCATGGTAAGAAATCCTTACAAACTTCCAGTCATAATGACAAAGAAGAATTTGATGAAGAACTAGAATAAATCATTGCTATGATTGCTAGAAGAGAAAAGAAAGGTAAAGGAAAATATGAAGGACAACTTCCATTCAAATATTTTTCATGTAACAAGATTGGCCACTTTGCATCTAAGTGTCCCACAAGAGTCAAGAAGTCCAGATCTGATTACAAACCCAAATATAAGAAGGAATGCTATCATGCTGAAGAAGGTATGACTGATGAAGATTCATGAGAAGATAAAATTGGATTCATTTCCCTTAGAGACATGGAAAGGTTTCTTGAGGGAATGGACATTGAAGATGAAAAGGAAGAACAAGAGCTAGCCCTAATTTCCAAAGCAGACACTATAACTGATTGGATCATTGACAGTGGATGCTCCCATCATATGACAGGTGAAAAAGATAGATTTATTTAGTTTGACAAATACAATGGTGGTATGGTTAGATTTGGAGATAACACTCCTAAACCTATCATAGGTAGAGGTTCTATCACTTTGGATGGAAAGAACAAGACAGATGATGTTCTATATGTTGATGGATTACATCATAACTTGTTGA
>MU227994.1:3154584-3181954 GCA_018584345.1 Thuja plicata | reverse complement strand
CAACTCATAAAATGAAAAGAAAAAAAAAAAGAATAAGAACTAGGGTTTGAGGAAAGAAAAGAAAAGTATGGTATAGAACAAAAAAAACATGTAATTTAGTTTCTCATTTTGGAACCCTAACTCTAATTTCAAAATTAGGGTAGGATATTCAAAATTGAGAGGGAATGAAAGAGTCTTTAAGAGGGAATCTTTTCCCTTATTATTTTCTAGGGGGGTATTTCTAATTTATTGTATATGTTGTTTTAAGAGAATTTTCACATGAAGTTAATATTTTATTAGGCATGTATATATTAAGGTTTTAATAGTAGTGGCTCCTCTTTTTATTTATAATAGTCAATGCCAAAATATATTCCACAAGATTATAGTGGAAATTTGATCTTGAAGTATTATTTAATTTAGCTAGCCAATTTTGATTAGAAATATGAAATCAGTTATGTTGATGTCTTCTAATTTAATGAACTTAGAATTTTATTCTTATTAGTTATCCATCTTTATTGAAAGGGTTATTTTTAAGATAAACCCATCTTTGTAACCGAGCCCAAAAGGAGTATCACACGACCAAAAACCAATAGGGAATTTCATTGTTAGAAATTTAAGTAAATTATTTAAATAAAACTTAGGGACTTATAATGTTATTTTTATGTGGTCAATATATGTGGCCAGTATACTGGCCATTATAAAAATAATATTATGAAAGTGCCTTACCCTAGGGTGTTTTTAAAATACAAATCCTTAAGCTATCAACATACTAGATCGTCCGAACATTCCTGGAGATTGAGTATGGGTAGTTTCTCTCTCTCTCTCCACATCGTCAAACTCTATTAAAAATATTAGGTGATGTTTTACAAAATTCCTATAGCCTCAGCTTGCATAGTTTCAAACATTAGTCTAAATTTAAATCTAGTTAAAATGATAATTAATTGACACCTTGTGAAAATTCAACTTCAGAAGATGACCTTGCATTAAGGGAGGTTGACATTTAGTCATGATTCCCCTTAGACCCTCTTGACATTAATTTTACTCCAAAAAAAAAAATTGTTGTATTTTTGGGCGCAAATTTTTGGGCATGACATCATCATCATCATCATCATCTATTGGCAAGCTGAATTCCAGGGAGTATATGGCTTATTTTGTGTTGTCATTATGGAAACAAAGTCATATGAAGTTTTGACTGTAAACTATGAAGTGAAAATTGAATAAGTATAGAAGACTAAACAAAACAGTGACTTGTAGTCGATCAAGGCATCAGCGCACATGTGTACGATCACATCAGGATATATGTGTTCAGACTTAAGCTCTATGATATGTTATTATGCTTACCCTATACATGCATGATACAGAATGGAAGTATGGACAAGTTACAAAAAGAAGAAGTACACCAGCAGTCTGAATACAAAGTATGAAGCCAACTTCATTATTTTGATTAGTGTGTAATATTTTGTTATGTAAAGGCTAAGTGCCTATTGTAATAAATTTGTA
This sequence comes from Thuja plicata, assembly GCA_018584345.1. NCBI lineage: Eukaryota > Viridiplantae > Streptophyta > Pinopsida > Cupressales > Cupressaceae > Thuja > Thuja plicata. The sequence goes on along the minus strand of MU227994.1, from coordinate 3,180,475 downwards.
ATTATGTATTAAAAATTGTTGAAAACACTCTTAAACCAATTTTTTTGGAAGCATTGTGAATATTTTTTTTGGGCCAACTAAGGTCTTGTTTATAGTCGTGTCTATTCAGGCATAAACATATATATGCAATGTAAAGATATATTGGATGTGTCAAATATATAGTAAAAGAAGATATATAAGCTGATCAGTATGAAGATATCAGAATGAGATAGAGCCCTTAAAGAAGATAAGAGCATAAGCACATAACTAGAACTGATCAGACATCTGTGTGACATACAGTAGTTCATTTTTGGATATAGTGCATATCTATTCTCAGGAGGTTGTAGCCTTCTTTCTCATTGAGCAGTGAGCTCCTAGATAGTGAGTCCTCACCCCTAACAAGGTTGTTTGTAAAAGACTCCTAACAAGGTAAGACCCTTAAGCAAGTCACTGTACTTTCATTGTAAAGACTACTACTAATAGGGCAAAGGAACTTTAACAGGTTTATTATACTAGTGAAATATTTGTGGGTACTAATTCCCACCAGGGTTTTCTTCTAATGAAGGTTTCCCTGTAATCATATTATGTGTTATGTGATCTTATGTTAAGCTTCAAGAAATGTCTAATTGATTTATGGTTAAAGTGCTGAAATTAAGTAATTAGCTAAACATTGATTCATCCCCAACCCCTCTCAGTGTTTCCAACAATTGGTATCAGAGCCTTGGTCCTCAGAAAGAAAATTTTAACCACTTGAAGAGATCATGGATTCAATAGAAGTGAAACATCTAAAAAAGAATCTTGAATCAGCCCTTGAGGATCTAGACAGATCTGAGAAAGAAAATGAGGAACTTAAGCTAAAGGTTGATGGCTCTCAAATGCTTATCAAGAAACTAAGGAAAGATCTAAAAATTTTCTCTACAAATGATTTGGGAGAAATGGTCAAGAAGATGAATGAAAAGAACATGTCTTTGAAAGATAAGATAGAAGAATTAAATGATCAGCTAACTGATAGCCTAACAACTATTGAAGAGAAGAACAAAGAAAATAAATAGTTAGATGAAGAACTCATTCAAGCCAATATGAAAATCTTGGAATTGGAAAACATCAAGAATAAGATTGAATCTGAATTATTAGGATCAAAATAAAAGATTAACAAACTACACACAAGTTCTGATCTAATTCAATCACAACTTTATGCACAAAAACTAAAAGGTGATACCACAGGTATGGGATACATTCTAGGTCAAATTGAGATCAACTCATTACAAGAAAGAAAGAAAGCTCAAACATAATCTTTAGAAGAAAATACAACTGTGAATCATGAAGAGACCAAAGTAGAACCACCAAAAGATAAACACAAGGAAGTCAACCATACTTTCTATGCCTGTAACAAGCATGGAAACTTGGAAAGAGATTATGAGAATGTAATAACCTTCAATGGTTATTGTTACTCCTGCAATAATTTTGGTCATAGGGCTATTCATTGCAGAACAAATCAAAGAAATCAGCCACAACTGAACCAAATGAATCAAACTCAATTCAATCAGAGAAATCAATCTCAAAGAAACTTGCAAAACATTACATGTTAGATATGTAATTACAATGGACACACATCCAAGAAATGAAGCATGATGAATAACAACATCAAACCTCCTATCATTTGTCATTCATGTGGAAAGGTTGGACACATCTCAAGGTCCTACAGATCAAGAACAAAAGGATAAGAGAATCATAAGAAGTCTTTGTTTGAAGAATTAGGAGAAGTTAAGTTTGTGGAAGATAAAGATAACTCTAATAAAATATGGGTCAAAGTGAAGAATCATAATGAAGAGAACAAGGTAGTAGATGCATCCTCAATGGATGCACCTTCTACTTCTGAATAGTTGACCTTCATGGTCTTAGGGGGAGATATTCTATCTCTGAACCCCTGTGTGGCTGGTATAATCACCTCTAATTATGCGCCTATGGAATCATGTATGTGATCACGAATTAAGGTTGTATGCATTCACGTGTCATCTTTACTTTATTCATAACAAAGTTTAAAATTCTCTCTGTAAACCACTTTATGGCAATGAGCATTAAATGCAATTAATCCTAATATAAATTGGAAAAAGATCTTAAAAAAAACAAAAATCTCACTTTACATTTGAGATTGAAGCATTCTAAAAGAAGATAAGCATCGAGCATCAAAGCACTAAAGCTTGAAGTATTAGTTGGTTTTTTAATGGATTATGATTGGAACAGAACCCTAGCAGTCATATTTGTTAGGGATTTTTCTTGCATGGCCTCTAAAATACTTGAATACTTGCTTAACTCTATAACTCCCAATGCCTTAAAATTCTGACTCAAGCAAGGGAAAACTCTAATTTATGAGGTATTTTGATAACACTGGGGATACCTATTATCACCTCCTTCTTTTTTGAATCCACTGACTCAGGAAGGTTTTACCTATGATTGATTACTGACTTGACAATATATTTAGAGTGGATTTTTACTTATGTGTTGAATACTCTGTTCTTATATGGATAAATGGATAACAATGTAGATAACTATGATTACTCTAAGGAAAATTTTAACAATCCAATTCATTATCTTGATGATGAAAAACAACAACATGATAAGGAATTTCATCCTTCTTTCCTTTTATAATTCTTATGAATTTAGGAGTAACCTATTTGATTTTCTCTTTAATAAATCAACAAACTCAAATTGTAAACTCTGTGAGTACAATTGATTTTAAATATATGCTCTTTGTATAAATTTATATGATTTTGAATAGTTTTAAATATTTGGGTGATGATGGATCACTTAACATGTTCTAGACCAGTGCTTATCCTTGGGATATAGAGTCAAAAGATATAAATCCACAGAGATAAATAAATAAGAATACTATAGGATTCCTTACAACCTACATACAACTTAGGTAAAGTGCCTTACAAATTACCCTATCAATCCCACAATGTTGTATCAAATCCTCAATCATTGTTGTACTCTCTGGAACTACTCACAAAATTTAATTCTCCCCTTAGAAGTAACATGCAAATAATTAGATAGCTACCTTATAGCCAATATGTTTAACATGCCTTACAAATTAAACACAAAAGAGTACACACAATAAGAAAAGAGACAATAACAATATAGAATAAAGTTGCAATGTATTTAATTCATAAATTTCTTCTTCAGTACATATAAAGGCTAAAATATCAAAAACGCATACTAAAATTTAGAAGTCTGGCTTACAATTATATTTCATCTCTTAGAAAAATATTAAATTTGATCTATATATAGGTCTAAACCATCTTGGAATCATTAAGATAAGGACGCAACAAGCTTTGGATGGTTTAAGAAACCTAACCCTAAAATTGTAGAAAAAATAAAAGAGAAGAGTGACCCAAGCGGTGGAAAGACAAAAGTAGAGGATAAAATCATATGTGCTCCTTGTCTTCTTGTGATCTTTGACATCTTTGGTTTGTGTAATCCTAGGATAGTTTCTAATATTCTTTAATGATGACTAGCATGCTTGTTCTCCAAGAACTGTGTGTCAGATCCTCAAACATTCTTTTATTCCTCAAAAAGTCAATTATGGTAGCTTTCTTACTTTTTGTCTTTATATGACCTTTGGCTCCGTTATCTGAACATGATTAGGATAGCATCAAATATTTGAATTCAAACCAAGTAACCACCATCAGGTGCCAATTATCCTTCTTCATTCTTTGTCCAAGACATCAACATCCACTGCAACAACCTTCTTTTTCTTTGGCTTTGTCTTCAAGTCCCATGCTGCCACATCATCTTCTGCAAGCCAATTAAAGCTCTAAATTCTTTGTAGTTGTGCCTTTTTCCTCTCCCATCTAAGATCAGTTATGCCTTTAACATCCACTATGAATTTATTGATGTCAGTTTCTGCCTTGAAAGCTTCATCTAAAATCTTATTATAGCTTTCCATATCTAGATTTGAATCTAAAATAAATGCATCTTTATTAGGTAGCATGCTATCAAATTCACTTTTCCAGGCCTCCAAGGCCTTAATTTGATCATCCTCTCCCTTGATCGGAGGAATAAAATCGTTAAAACTTGATCCCAAGAGGGTGATCTTCATCTCAATCTGATTTAACTTTCCTTTGAAGAAAGGTAAAGTCACATTTATTTTCTCAATCTCATCCCCCACCTCTTTCACAATCTCTAGTAGATTTGGCCTATGTGGCTGTAAAGAAGCCAACTTCTCAAATTGTTGTACCCTACTTGATCAAGTTATGAAATAAGGATTCAAAACGGAGATGTACCCTATCACTTCAACATGTAAAGTAGGTAATTTATTGTATGCATTTAGGATTATATCAGTTTTATCTCTTAGGATATCAATCCTATGCTGAAGTATATTCAATAATGCATTTATGGCAATCTCATTATCCCTTTTAGCTATATCCTCTATTTTTTCTTGTTCCTATATTTCAACTTTTTCTCTCTTCTTATTTCTTTTCTTAGATTATGATCATAGGCCCTGTTACAAGAATAAGGGCACTTACTCTATCTTTTTTCTTCTCTCTTCTTACAAAAATTTGAGCATGAGAAGACTGACCAAGATCAATCTTCTACCTCTTAGGAACAGGCTCATATATACTCTCTAGCTCTATCACCTTGGTTAAATCAATAGTGATCATTTCATATGATGTCATTGCATGCTCACTGCCTTGTGGTGGTTGATCCATTGGAGGTGGGCTTGGAATTGAATATCCTCCATCACTATCCTCATACTTTGAATCAAAGTGTTCCGACTCTTCTTGCCCTTTTCTTTTCACAACAATGTGATCCTCAAGTTGTTCACAAAGGGTGTGGTGGTTGTTCAACATAGCTTTAATTCTATCAACATAGGGAAAATAAAGGAATAACCCTACAAATGCCACTCCTCTTCTCTTCACTCATCTTTCCAAATCCAATAGTTCTTGGATTTTGTCTCTTTTCAGCTTCACCTCCCCTTCATTAGTAATATTTCTTGTAGAATCTTCCTCCACACATTCACCATGTAGATAAGTGTTAGGAATGGTGGGAGTAAGGAGTTTCTTAGCTCCTACAATGAAACCTTCTATATCAATATACCTGTATAAGGGAACACCCATCTAGTAATCATTCAGCTAGTTGCTCACTAAGTCAAGGGCCTTCTTGCCAATTGTAAATTGATACATTTTGAACTGTCTAGGCATACATGCCCCCTTCCTTTTTGGTGCAAGGTGTTCCTTATCAGTTAACATAAGCTACCATATGAATTTCATTGTATCAATTCTGGTTGGTACATGATATGGTAAGTTATGAGGAGGATGAGAACATCCATAGACTCTAATCATTGTAAAAATTTTCTCCAAATAGAAGTCACCCCAGTTATCATCTCCGTCTCATTTTTCTACATACTCATAGGGTCTTAGCTATTGTAACACCTTCACTGGGAGCTTGGTCTTATTCACACCTAGACTTTGCATTAATGGGTAAACTACCCAATTCTCAAATCTGCAGAAATCACAGTCTTTGGCAATGAAATTCCAAATTTTAATCCAAAATAAGATAGGGTTGGGCTGATTATAATATGATCACTAAGGGTTCAAATTTGGCAAGTCCATGATATCATAGTTGAAATACAACAATAAATGCATCAGGATTGAATAATACAGTAATTTAGGCTCCTTCTCCTTCTTTTGAATGGCAACAAACCCCTCATGCATCCTGTTGATGATATACCAAATATATTCATAGCTGGTACTGGAGTGTACATCCTATAGGTCTAAGACCATCATGAGAATACCAACACCAATTTTCTTAGTTCCTCCATCCTTGCCCAACACTCCGTATAAGGCATATGCAATGTACTTGATATAAAAATTTAAATCCTTGTAACAATAGGGTGCAGTTCTTGGTATAGGATCACATTGGTTTCTGACCTCACTAAGGATATGCCTCTTCAATTTAGTCCTAACAATTCTAGACTGTAGCCTATACCTTTCCTCATCTACGAAGGTCTATCTCTATGGACATTGTGCTATATAAGCCAAAAGCTTACATGTAAGAATTTCTATTCAAGGCCACTAAGAGAGTGCCATCATTCTTCTTAATTGTTTTGGTTAATGGGTCATAGTTGTGTGCTAGTCCTAGGAATAGGTCTACATCTAAAAATACATCGGGGACTAACAACCTAGCTAATCCACAAGTCCAAGGGTTTGAAATAGGCATAGCTTTATCATAGTTTTTGTAAAAGTAATTAAAAAGAGAAAAACCTGTGGACCTTGGAGTTTTTGCATCTCTTATGTTGGCGTACTCATCTATCAGGCTATCAGCATTCACCCTTTTGTTTTGAGTGGAACCAGGAAGCAACTTCAAAAACTCATTAGAATAGTTTCTCTTTCCTTTAGCATCTTCGTCAACATCATCACTTCTCCCACTGGTGGAGGCTACGTTGACTGCTCTACTCATTTTGCTCAATTTTGTGCTACTCTACACCCTTTCTTACCAATATTGAGACAAATCTATTCTTAGAAAGCGTATTCTTCTCTGGAACACACAAAGGACAATTCAAAAGCATTGAATTTCTAGAAAAATCACTTTGAATTCAATAAAAACTTCACTAAATTCACTCCTTGAAATTAACACTTCTTCTCTTAGACACAGAAAACTTAGCAAATTTCTCACTCTAGAATTCTTTGAATGCAAGGTATTTGAAAATGAATGTAATATACTCCTTTTATGGTAACAATTCACAAAATATGCAGTTCATAATTGAAAAATCAGTCACTTCTGCCTTCAAGTTTGCATACTGTGTCATTAATCCAATTCCTAGTCGTAGCCTATGAGTGTGATATGAAATCAAATTCAAATGAGTGTATTCATAGTAAAAACCCTTATAAAATTCAAACATAATCACATTTGATATGATTGGCTCCCTTTTAGACATCTCAACTACTTTTCCCACTTAGTCATTAATTCTTTGTACTCTCATTGGCCAATAACTCTCTACATTGTCATGTCAGCAATGGACTTTACTTTTTTCTCGCTTTAACTATCATTTTCCATATCTGGTGACCACACGACTATGCATTGTCTCCTTATCACTGAACAAATCTTGTAACCTTAGTTTCTTTCCGAGACCTGGTGACAAGGAGATTTTTTAAATTTTACTTTAACTGTGGTTCACTTCTAGAGACCTTGCAACTGAAGGAATCCAAGTCACTGAAATAATTTCTTAACTCAAACTTTATTAAGAGACCTCCCGACCACCATAGATCTCATTTTGATCAGATGCCTGTCACAAAGTCTCTGAATCCTCTTAATCCTTTATGAGACTTCACAACTTTAAATCATAGTCACCTAATCGCTGAATGAAATTTCATTTTAATATTTCCCCTGGAGACCTAGTGACTATAGTTTATATTCATTTTATTTAGGCTAAAATTCTTTTTGGAGACCTGGCGACTAAAGCATAGTATCAATGTCGCGAGAAGATTATCACTTCATAGAGATTATGTGGAGACTCAACAACCACCCTTGATCTTTCTTAATCTGCATGTGATGGTTGACATTAAACTCCTCATTATTTATTCTGAACCTTAATATACTTTTGAAGACTTGACGACTATAGTTTAATATGAGATTTATTTTCTTAGTCTCTAAGTCGCCATAAGAAATTTGACTTAGCCTTTTTATCTCGAGATCACGTGACTATCGTTGATCTTAATACTTAAGCATCCAACAGTCCCACCAAGTCACTGATTACATTATAAGAACCCTAAAAGATCTGGCGACCTAGCGACCAAAATGAAATTTATACCTTAGGATCTTAATCACCAGATAGAATTTCTTCATTTGGAGACCAGGTGACTAAAGCTTCAATCTTATACATTTTGAACACATGTCTCATCTTTATTGCTTGTTTGTAGGTCACTCAATAAACATTCACTTATCAAATCTTATTAGCAACTCCATGACTATCGTTGATCTTATTTTAATCATGTGGTTGTCGCTAAGTCTCTGATCTTTTAACTTAACTCACTTCATATCCAGAGACCTCTCAACTCATTGCTTTCTAACTCACCATTAACCTGATCTGATCTGGAGACTGCGCGACTATGGAAAATCCAAGTCACAAGACACTTTGCTTTAACCCATGATCTATTCCACAACACCGCGATTAAAGCCTTTGTCTCCATGTTGCCACAAAATTTTTAAAAGGTTAATATTACTTGGAGACTTTGCGACTAAAAGAAATCACTAAGTCTCGTGACTTTTAAAGGAATATTATTTTCTCTCAGAGACAACCTAACTAAGGTGAATCACTAAGTCTCATATTAAAATGGAACATTCATTTAATATTAAGAGACTAGATGACTAATCTTAAAAGGCACATGACTTATTACATGACTTAAGCTTCCAAGAAGGTAACTCAAAAATATAAACCTAATTAACATTTCTAGGGCTTTTGACATTTTTGCATACAATGAAACTTAAGACAAAAGTTTTTTTACCATTTCTCTGGATTTTGACCTAAGAACATGGAACTTTCTTAGGGATTTTGTAGTTTTTGACATACTTTCAGAATTTGTACAACTCTCAGTCAGGAGGACATCAAAAAGTTTAGGTTAAACACTAGAACTAGAAATACAACCAATAGTGGCTCTATCTTAGGATGGCTAAACATAGTTATGGAAAATAATCTCAGAATCTCTGGTTGCAAACCACATCAAAAAATGAGAGCAACACCAGCTAACCTATTACAGAAGGGAAACACATAATTGAAGGAAATTGTTTACAATATGATACATACTTACTTGTGCATGAACTTTGATTCTTAATTGAAAAAGGGTTTGAGAAATTTCCCATGCACAGGCAAGCCAAAATCTTCTCCATTCATATTATTTAGTAGATAGGAATCCTTTCCACATCTTTGTGAGATAACAAAAGGTCCAAGCCATAAAGACTCAATTTTTTGTGTTTTCCTTTATCTTCTTCCCTTACATTCCACTGAAGAACTAGGTCATCCGATTGGAATTTTCTTTTAGTATCCCTTATGTCAAATAGGTATTTCATCTTCTATTGTAACTTAATGTTTTCCTTTTGGCTATCTCTTCTTGTTTCATCCAACTCTACCAACTAGATCATTCTATTTTTCATAGTGTCAGAAACATCTAACTTCTCTTCTTACATAAACTGGTATACTGGTAACAAATTATTGATAGACATTCTTGACTATAAACCATATACCAACTAAAATGGATACTTTCCTATTGCTCTCTTAACTGTTATTCTGTCAGCCCAGAGTGCTAGCTTCAATTTAGTATGCCATGTCTTATTCTTTTCAAGAGTCTTTTTCAATATCTTCAAAATAATTTTTTTACTAGATTCAACTTGACCATTTTCCTGTGGATGATATGGAGATGAATATGATATTGTAATCCCATATTTCTCACAAAAATCTGTTATTTCTTCTGATCTAAAACACATGGCATTATCCATTACTAATTTTGAGGGTACACCAAATCTAGTCATAATATTTTTCATTAGAAATTCAGTGACTACCTTGCTTTTTGCCTCTTTTGTAGGAATGGCTTCAATCCATTTGATAAAATAATCTATGGCTACAAGTATCTAACTGTGTCCTCCACTAGATTTCTCTTGAAATTCACCAATGAAATCAATTTCGCACATAGTAAAATGGGCTTCAATACTTACTAGATTTAACAAGAGGGCTCCTAAAAATTTTGCCTTATTTGAGAACCTTTGACAAGGCTCACACTTTCTGATATATGCGTATGTATCTCTAAATAATCTAGGCCAATAGTACCCAACCCTTAAAATCTTGTGGGTAGTAGTCTTGGCAGAAAAATGACCTCCACACTCCCCTGCATGCATCTCACTTAAAAATTTCTCAGATTGACTTTCATCTAGACATAACAATAATACACCATTTTTGTCTTTCCAATACAAATATCCTTTGATTAAGGTGTATTTTTGGGCTTGCATTAGACCTCTCTTTTGATTATCATTCATAACACTAGGACACTTGGCATTTTTTAAGAAGTACACAATATCAGCATAAAATGGTTGTCTTTCTATACTTGTAACAGTTTGATCATGTGTCTCTGTATCATTTACTTGTACTAAATCCAAGTTTTCCTCTATCATGAGTTTTTCCAAACCTTGGGCTCTTATCAAATTTGTAATATGGATTTCAAGATTGAATTCATGTATTCTATTTATCCACTTACATCTCTTACCAGTAACTTCTGACTATGTAAGAATATCTTTCACTACTGAGTGAGGAACATATGCTTGCACCTTGGCATAGACCAAATATGGCCTAAATTATTTTACAGCTTTTACTAAAGCATAAGCCTTCTTCTCCATCATCTCATAATTAAGTTTTTTAGCCTGGAGAGATTTACTATAAAAATTTATTGGATGTTCAAATCCTTGTTCATCTTTTTGTAGTAAAACAACAACAATTGTATGATAAGATGCAAATGAAAATAGAGAAAAGGGCTTACTATAATCTGGAGATTTTAGAAAAGGATCCTCTTGCACTACCTTCTTTATTTTCTCAAATTCCATTTGAGCTTCTTCATTCCAATTAAATTTTGCATCTTTCTTTAGCAACTTTATAATAGGTTTGACAATCTCTGCAAAGTTTTCTATAAACATCCTAACAAAATTAATCTTTCCTAAGAAAGATTGAACTCCTTTTAAGCTTTTTGGAGCAATGACCTTCTAGATTGCCTCTATTCTCTCAAGGTCTATTCTCACTCCATTGATAGACACTATGTGTCCCAGCAACTTTCCTTTGTACTGTAAAATGACATTTCTTAGGATTTAATGAAACACCATATTCTAGAGCTTTATTGAAAATTTTACCTAGGTGCTCATAGTGATCCTCAACTTTTTTAGAATATGCAGTTAAATCACCCTGATAAATTACCATGAATAAATCAATAAATTCCTTAAAAGAGACATCCATGGCCCTTTGAAAATTCACTCCTACATTTATAAATCCAAATGGCATCCTGAAATAAACATAGGTTCCCCGAGGAGTGGTAAATGCAGTCTTGTATTGCTCAGATTCCTTCACTAAAACTTGGTTGTAGCCAGAGAAACCATTCATCATTGATAGCAGCTCGCAACCGGTTACCCTATGTAACATTGCCTCCATGTTAGGTAAGGAATAATTATCCTTGAGTGAGGCAATATTCAAATTTCTAAAATCCACACATAATCTGATATCTCCATTCTTTTTTCTAACTGGTACCAGATTTGATACCCAAGTTGAGTGTCTGATTGGCTAGATTATCCCAACATCTTTTAACTTTATCAATTCTTGCTGCATCTTAGGAGCCAACAAGGGGTTAATATGCCTCTATTTTTGCCTAAATGGTTTCACATCTGATTTTAGTGGGATATCATGTTGAAAAATGTCCTCTCTATAGGCTTTCAAATCCTCATATGACCATGCAAAGACATGTTTATGTTTTCTCAATAGTTTAATCAAATTTGTCCTTACATAAGAGTTTAAACATTTTCCAATGTAAACAATTTGAGGACTAGTTTCTGATCCTAAGTTAGTTTCTTCCAAGTCCTCAACCTTAGCATTGCTTATCTTTTTTGAGTGATCATTTTGACTACTAAAAATGCTTCAAGCTTAACCAAACCCTTTGGAATCTGATTAGAACTTAACTAGACAACCTCATTCCCCAGAATATAGTCTGTCCCATCATCACTCTCTATAAAAGTACTATAATCTATGGTCTCATTCTCATAATGATCTAGACATTGAATTAATCTCATAATATCTTGGTCATCCTGAAAAACTTACTAGTTGTATATGTTATCTAGAACAACTAGTCTTGTCTTAACTTCCATTATGGACACCCCATGTAAGGTCAAATCATCATTTTTCAGAGAAACATTTGCTAAGAAATCTTCATTATATTTTTTGACCTTTCTATGCAACTTATGTCAAAAGCATCAAACATTTCAATTTGATCTCAAATAGCATACTTATACCTTTTTAATCTGTCATTATTTACTGCATATTTGGATGTAATTTGGGCTACCACCAATTCAGAATCACCATAAACCTTTAAACATTTAATTCCATGTTTGATGGCAATTTCAAGCCCTAAAAACAAAGCCTCATATTATGTAGTACTATTTGTACATTGGAAGGCTAATAAAAAAGAATATTTAAAATTTGTGCCTGATGGAGATACCAGTAACACACCAGCTCCTGACCCTTCTCTAGAGAAAGCTCCATCAAAATACATTTTCCACAATCCATCACTTTGTACACTTAACTCTTTGACTAGAGGATCAATATTTCCATTCTGATAATAAAGTTCACTCCTCTGTACCCTGAAATTTTCCATGTCCATATCAATGCAACAATTAATGTTAGTGTCTTCAAATCTTTCTATCATGTGAGGAGTTCTACCCTCCCTTGACACCTTAAAATTATCTCCAACAATGTTGAAAGTAGCATATGATAAATCACTTTGTATACTACCTCCCATTGAAGAACTCCACTTTCTTAATAGCAGCATCCCATAATGTGGTGATATATCAACAACAAGAACATTCATAGTCATTACCACATCAGGACATATAGCTAATTTATAAGGCATAGCCTCATTGGTACCAATCATAGGGACTTCTCTAGATTCCATTGCTTGACTTCTCCCATGAGGAGTGTCAACCTATAATCCCATAGACCTCATAATTTCCACTGGCATAACAGTATTAGATGCTCCTGAATCAATCATACAATTTTTTAGCATCCTTCCATTAATTATCAGTGAAAGAAAAAATGGGTCAACAAATTTTGGGGAAGAATTTGTATTCAAGAAAATTTGAGGAATCTAAGAGGTTAATACTTCATCTTCCTTCCCTTTGTTAATTGGTTTCTTGTCAACATTCTCTGGATTTTGGACTTTCATTATGGGTGCACTTTTTAATAATGACAACACCTTTTCCTTGTGTTCTTTGATTCTCATCATTTCTAGAAATGGCACCTTCACAGTCATTTGAGATAAAAAGTGACCCATATCTACTGGAGTATATTTCACATCCGAGGATTTTGATTTTTCAATGGTAATGTTATTTTCCTCAATATGCACATTTAGAGTTGGTTCTTTTAACTTTTTACTTTCTATATTAAGAGCAGAAGTACCTATTTCTTGCTCTTTTGATTCTCCTTCTTGTACAACATTTGGTTCTAAGGCTTTTGTTATAATTTTGACCTTACGCTTGTTTGCATTTTCCCCCAGTCCTTCCTTCTTATGTACATATTTGGCGTCTATATTGTTTTCTTTTATAAAGACACAAGATGGCTGACTACCAGTACCACCAACTACTTTGTTTCTCAAATGGTAGTTGCTTCTAGCCTTGTTCACTAAATTTGCAGTAATCCTAGCTTTCTCTTCATCTGAAGCTTTTCTAATAAGTGGAAGATCCTGATTGTTTTGAGCATAAAATATTATATGGTCATCAGTTTCCTCTGCTTCACTATCTGATAAAATATGTTGATGATGATTTTCTACACTTCTTTGTGAACTATAAGAATCATGATTTTCAATTTCACTTTCTAAATCTATATCATGACATGAATAAGCATTTGTCATATCGTGATCACATTTTTCACCTTAATCATTTCCTTTTTCTTCATTTGTTTTCAAATTGAAGGAAACAATACAAAAATTAGGGTTGTGTGGGGCATCACAAGCCTCAAACCAGAAATCATCATTGCATAAGTGGACAACATTCTTGTGCAAAGGATCTAGAGTTCTATTATCTAGTTTCTCTCTTGTGAGTGGAACAATAGGCTTTCTATCCTCGAGCTGAGTTCCATAAGGATGGTTTTGCATTCTATCTTGTGGATTATAATTGTTATTATAAGAAGTCCTATTGTTCTGGAGAGCCCTGTATTCTTTATAATCTAGTTCTTTTTGGTTACTCCTTCTAAACCTTGAATCATCTCTTCTATTTAATTTACCTGACACCCTTCTGTTCATTTCAATATTTACTACTATTTTATAAGCATCAGTAAGAGTTATATGGTTTTTATCCCTAAGAGCATACCCCATTTTGGAATCAAAGGCATTTATATAAGTTTCTAGACATACCTCTTCATCCAGCCTTATTTTTTGAAACAATTTGTGCATTTCTCTTTGAAATCTAGTACTAAACTCAGTGACCTCTTCATTGTAATTCTTTTTATTGTTATTGAATTCATTCAGCAAGAATCCCTTGTTTGTCTTGTCACCATACTGATCTTTAAACAATTCAATCAACTCATCCATGGAAGCAACAGAACCATTAGAAAGGCTCCTAAACCATTCTCCAGCATCCTCTACTAGAGACTGAACAAAAAATTTCATTAACACATGCTCATGAGTGACGTTTAAATCATCAACAAAATCAATGAATTTTCTTAAATGTGTTTCACAAGAAATAACATTATTACTTGCGAAATTTGGGAGATTTTCTCCTATATCACCGGCATCTTTTGGAAATATATTGGGGTATCCCAGGATGCCAATGAAGTTAAACTACTTATATCTTTTAGTATGTAATGGCTTTCTTTGAAAATTATCATTGTCCTTAAAAGTAGTGGCTTTTACTTTAGAAGTTGTTGCACTCTCTATTCCAGCATGAGTATATTTAGAAGACTGCAAAAAATCTATCTTCTTCTTCATTTCAATTGTTGCAGCTTCCATTTGTGCCTTTTCTAGCATTTTTTCCATGGTTTCTTTTTCAATTCTTAATTTCTCAAGATCAACATCCAACTTAGACTTTTTCTCTATTAAGACCTTGTGAACTTTAGGTTCTTCACTTTTTCTTTCAGTCATTTTTTGTTTACCTCTGTCCTTGTCTTTCTGTAAACTAGAATCTCTATGAGTAAGTGGTATTTCCTGGTCCTTTTGAGACCTCTCTATATTCCTTGTATTTTGATATCTTAAAGATCTTTGTTTGATTTTGTCAACACCTTTATTTTCATGTTTTTTTTTTCTTTTTTCTAAGCTCTTTTTCCCTTTTCATCTGTTGAATAAGGGCAAGATGTTTCATGATGAGTGCCTCTTCTTCAGCAAGCTCATCAGAGGGAGCTTCCTTAGATTCTAAACTGACTATATTTGTTCCTTCCCTCTCACTAGAAGTGGAAGTAGCTATAGATGTTTCTAATACTTTCTCGGTAGCTTCTTCATATTCTAAAGTATTTCCACAATGAATGGACTGCTTGCTACCTACCTCTCTCCTAGTATTACCTTCTTTTCCTCTTGGAGGAGTTTCATCTATATTGACTTGGTTTCTTTTCTTTCTCCAAGACATTTTGATTCTTGAAGTTGAAGAAAATCCACCATCTAATGCAGTTTCAGGATTCCTTTTAGCTTTTGACCTAGTATTCATTTTGGAAAATATTTACTAACTTTTACTGATCACAGATATTTAGCTTTAGAGTCGCCACCAGACAATTTTTGGGATAGATGAATACTTGTCAAAATGACTGTAGAAAGTATAAATGTTATTGTATTGTCCTTTTTAAACCCTTAACGATTCTAAAAACTACTAACAAGACTTTATAATCTTTTTCCCTAGTAGAGTCACCAATTTGTTAGGGATTTTTCTTGCAGGGCCTCTAAAATACTTGAATACTTGATTAACTCTATGAATCCCAATGTCTTAAAATTCTGACTGGAAAAAGAGAAAACTCTAATTGATGAGGTATTTTGATAACACTAGGGATACCTATTATCACCTCCTTCTTTTTTGAGATCCACTGACTTAGGCATGTTTTACCTATGATTGATTACTGACTTGACAATACCATTAGAGTGCCTTTCTACTTATGTGTTGAATACTCTATTCTTATATGGATAAATAGATAACAATGCAGATAACTATGATTACTCTAAGGGAAAGTTTAACAATCCAAATCATTATCTTGATGATGACATATAGCAACATGATAAGGAATTTCATCCTTCTTTCCTTTTATAATTCTTATGAATTTAGGAGTAACCTATTTGATTTTTTCTTTAAGAAATCAACAAACTCAAATTGTAAATTTTGTGAGTACAATTGATTTTAAATATATGCTCTTTGTGTAAATGCAATTGATTTTGAATAGTTTTAAATATTTGGATGATGATGGATCACTTAACAGGTTCTAGAGCAGTGCTTATCCTTGGGCTATAGAGTCAAAAGATATAAATCCATAGAGATAAATAAATAAGAGTACTGTAGGATGCCTTACAACCTACATACAACTCAGGTAAAGTGCCTTACAAATTACCCTATTACTCCCACAATGTTGTATCAAATCCTCAATCACTGTTGTACTCTCTGAAACTACTCACAAAATTTAATTCTCCCCTTACAAGAAACTTGCAAATAATTAGATAGATACCTTATAGCCAATATGTTTAACATGCCTTACAAATTAAACATAAAAGAGTACACACAATAATCAAAGAGACAAAAACAATATATAATAAAGTTGTACTATATTTTATTCATAAATTTCTTCTTCAGTACATATAAAGGCTAAAAGCTCAAAAACACAGACTGAAATCTAGAAGTCTGGCTTTCAATTATATTTCATCTCTTATAAAAATATTACAATTGATCTATATATAGGTCTAAAACATTTTGGAATCCTTAACATATGGATGCATCAAGCTTCGGATGGTTTAAGAAACCTAACCCTAAAATTCAGAAAAAATAAAAGAGAAGAGTGACCCAAGCGGTGGAAACACAGAAGTAGAGGATAAAATCTGATTTGCTCCTTGTCTTCATGTGATCTTTGACATATTTGGTTTGTGTATGCCTAGGATAAATTATGATATTATTTAATGATGACTAACCTTCTTGTTCTCCAAGAACTATGTGTCGGATCCTCAAACATTCTTTTATTCCTCAAAAAGTTAATTATGGCAGCTTTCTTCTTTTTTGTCTTTATACGAACTTTGGCTCCTTTATCTGATCATGTTTAGGATAGAATCAAATGTTTCCATTGGGACCAAGTGACCACCATTATAGGATAACCTACACTTGTATTGTATGATTGCTAACTTTCCTGTGCTCATAGATCAGGTGCCAAGTATCCTTCTTTATTCTTCGTCCAAGACATCAACATCCACTGCAACAACCTTATTTTTCTTTGGCTTTGTATTCAAGTCACATGGTACCACATCATCTTCAGCAGGCCAATTAAAGCTCTAAATTCTTTGTAGTTGTTCCTTTTTCCTCTCTCATCTGACATCAGTTATTCCTTTAACATCCACTATGAATTTATTGATGTCAGTTTCTTCCTTGAAAGCTTCATCTAAAATATTATTATAGATTTCCATATCTAGATTTGAATCTAAAATAAATGCCTCTTTATTAGGCAGCATGCTATCAAATTCACTTTTACAGGCCTCCAAGGCCTTAATCTAATCATCCTCTCCCTTTATTGGAGGAATAAACCAGTTAAAACTTGATCCCAAGAGGCTGATCTTTGCCTCAATATAATTTAAATTTCCTTTGAAGAAAGGTAAAGTCACTTTTATTTTCCCAATCTCATCCCCCAACTTTGTCACAATCTCTGGTAGATCTAGCCTATGTGGCTGTAAAGAGGCCAACTTATCAAATAGTTGTACCCTACTTGACCAAGTTATGAAATATGGATTCAAAATGGAGATGTAGCCTGTCACTTCAACATGTAAAGTAGGTAATTTATTGTATGTATTTAGGATTATATCAATTTTATGTTTTACGATATCAATCCTATGCTGAAGTGTATTCAACAATGCATTTATGGTGATCTCATTATCCCTTTTAGCCATATCCTCTATATTTTCTTCTTCCTCTGTTTCAAAATTTTCTCTCTTCTTATTTCTTTTCTCAGATTATGATCATAGGCCCTGTTACCAGGAATAAGGGAACTTACTCTATCTTTTTTCCTCTCTCTTCTTACATAAATTTTAGCATGAGAAGGCTGACCAAGATCAATCTTCTACCTCTTAGGAATAGCCTCATCTGTACTCTCTAGTTCTATCTCCTTGGTTAAATCAATGGTGATCATTTCACCTGATGTCATTGCATGTTCACTACCTTGTGGTAGCTGATCCATTGGAGGTGGGCTTGGAATTGAATATCCTCCATCACTATCCTCCTCATACTCTGAATCAGAGTGTTTTGGCTCTTCTTTCCCTTTTCCTTTCACAACTAGGTAATCCTCAAGTTGTTCACAAAGGGTGTCATGGTTGTTCAACATAGCTTTAATTCTATCAAAATAGGGAAAATTAGGGAAGAACCCTCCAAATGCCACTACTCTTCTCTTCACTTGTCTTTTCAAATCCAATAGTTCTTGGATTTTGTCTCTTTTCAGCTTCACCTCCCCTTCATCAATAATATTTCTTGTAGCATCTTCCTCCACACATTCACCATGTAGATAAGTGTTAGGAATGGTGGGAGTAAGGAGTTTCTTAGCTCCTGCAATGAAACCTTCTATATCAATATACCTGTATAAGGCAACACCCATCTTGTAATCATTTACCCAGTTTCTCACTAATTCAAGGGCCTTCTTTCCAATTGTAAATTGATACATTTTGAACTATCTAGGGGTAAATGTCCCCTTCCTATGTGGTGTAAGGTGTTCCTTATCAGTTAACATAAACTGCCATATGAATTCCATTTCAACAATTCTGGTTGGTACATGATATGGTAAGATATGAGGAGGATGAGAACATCCATAGACTCTAATCATTGTAAAATTTCTCTCCAAATAGAAGTCACCCCAATTATGGTCTCCCTCCCATTTGGCTACATACTCATAGGGTCTTAGAAATTGTAACACCTTCACTGGGAGCCTGGTCTTATTCACACCTAGACTTTGCATTAATTGGTAAACTACCCAATTCTCAAATATGCAGAAATCATAGTCTTTGGCAGTGAAATTCCAAATTTTAATCCAAAATTGGATAGGGTTGGGATGATTGTAATATAACCACTGAGGGTTCAAATTTGGCAAGTCCATGATATTATAGTTGAAATGCAACAATAAATGCATCAAGATTGAATAATGTAGGAATTTAGGCTCCTTCTCCTTCCTTTGAATGGAAACAAACCCCTCATGCATCCTATTGATGATATACTGAATGTATTCATAGCTAGTACCATAGTGTACATCCTATAGGTCAAAGACCAGCACCAATTCTCTTAGTTCCTCCATCCTTTTCCAGTACTCTGTATAAGGTATATGCAATTTACTTGATATAAAAATTTAAATCCTTGTAACAATAGGGTGCAATTCCTGGTATAGGGGCAATATGGTTTCTGACCTCACTAAGGATGTGCCTCTTTATTTGATTCCTAACAACTCTAGACTATAGCCTATACATTTCCTCTTGTCTAGGAAGGTCTATCTCTGTGGACATTGTGTTGGATAAACCAAAAGCTTGCATGAAAGAATTTCTATTCAAGGCCACTAAGAGAGTGCCATCATTCTTCTTAATTGTTTTGGTCAATGGGTCATAGTGGTGTGCCAGTCCTAGGAATAGGTCTACATCTAAAAATACATCAAGGACTAACAACCTAGACAATCCACAAGTCCAAGGGTTTGAAATAGGCATAGTTTTATCATAGTTTTTGTAAAAGTAATTGAAAAGAGAAAAACCTATGGACCCTAGAGTTTTGGCATCTCTTATGTTAGCATACTCATCTTCCAGGCTATCAACATTTGCCCTTTTTTTTAGTGGAACCAGGCAGCAGCTTTAGAAACTCATCAGAATAGTTTCTCTTTCCTTTAGCATCTTCATCAACATCATCACTTCTCCCAATCATGGAGGCTACACTGACTTCCCTACTCATTTTACTCAATTTTGTGCTGCTCTACACCCTTTCTTACCAATATTGAGACAAATCTATTCTTAGAAACCCTAATCTTCCCTGGAACACACATAAGACAATTCAAAAGCACTGAATTTCTAGAAAAATCACTTTGAATTCAATAAAAATTTCACTAAATTCACTCCTTGAAATTAACACTTCTTCTCTTAGACACAGAAAACTTAGCAAATTTCTCGCTCTAGAATTCTATGAATGCAAGGTAAATGAAAATGAATGTAATATACTCCTTTTATGGTAACAATTCACAAAGTAGGCAACTCATAATTGAAAAATCGGTCACTTGTGCCTTCAAGTTTTGATACTGTGTCATTAATCCAATTCCTAGCCATAGCCTGTGAGTGTGATAGGAAATCAAATTCAAAGGAGTGTATTCACAGTAAAAAAACTTATAAAATTTCAACAGAATCACATTTGATAAGATTGGCTTCCTTTTAGACATCTCAGCTACTTTTCCCACTTAGTCATTAATTCTTTACATTCTCACTGGCCGATAACTCTCAACATTGTCATGTGAGAAACAAACTTTACTCTTTTCTCTCTTTAACTGTCATTTTCCTTATCTGGTGACCACGCGACTATGCATTGTATCCTTATCACTAAACAAATCTCTTAACCTTAGTTTCTTTTTGACACCTGGCAAAAATGAGCTTTTCTTCATTTTACTTTAACTGTGGTTCACTTCTAGTGACCTCACGTCTGAAGGAATCCAAGTCGCTGAAATAATTTCTTAACTTAGAGTTTATATTAAGAGACTTCCTGACCATCGTAGATCTCATTTTGATTGGACGCCTATTTCTAAGTCTCTGAATCCTCTTTAATCCTTTATGAGACTTCATGACTTTAAATCATATTCACCTAATCACTGAATGAAATTTCATTTTAATATTTCCCCTGGAGACCTGGAAACTATAGTTTATATTCATTTTATTCAGGCTAAAATTCTTTCTGGAGACCTGGTGATTGAAGCCCAGTCTCAATGTTGTGAGAATATTATCACTTCATAGAGATTATCTGGAGACTTAGCGACCACACTTGACCTCTCTTAATCTGCATATGATGGGTGACATTAAACTCCTCATTATTTATTTTGAACCTTAATATACTTCTAGAGACTTGGTGACTATATTTTAATACAACATTTATTTTCTTAGTCTCTAAGTCATCATAAGAAATTTGACTTAGCCTTTTCATCTAGAGATCACGTGACTACCATTAATCTTAATCCTTAAGCATCCAATGGTCCCACCAAGTTGCTGATTATATTATAAGAACCCTAAAAGATCTAAAGACCTGGTGACCAAAGTGAAATTTATACCTTAGTCTCTTAATTTTCGGATAGAATTTCTTCATTTGGAGACCACGCGACTGAAGCTTCAATCTTATACATTTTCAACACATGTCTCATCTTTATTGCTTGTCTCTAGGTCACTTAATAAATATTCACTTATCAAATCTTATCAGTGACTCCACCACTACCGTTGATCTTATTTTAATCTTGTGGTTGTCGCTAAGTCTCTAATCTTTTAACTTGAATCACTTCATATCGGGAGACCTCTTGACTCATTGCTTTCTAGCTCACCATTAACCTGATGTGATCTGGAGACTGTGTGAATATTGAAAATCCAAGTCGCCAGATACTTTGCTTTAACCCATGATCTGTTCTGCGACACCGCGACCAAAGCCTTTGTCTCCATTTTGCCACAAAATATTTAAAAGGTTAATATTACTTGGAGACTTTGTGGCTAAAAGAAATCACTAAGTCTTGTGACTTTTAAAGGAATATTCTTTTCTCTCAGAGACAACCTGACTAAGGTGAATCGCTAAGTCTCATAATATAATGGAATTTTCATTTAATATTAAGAGACTAGGCAACTAATCTTAAAAGGCCAATGACTTATTACATGACTTAAGCTTCCAAAAAGGTAACTCAAAAATATAAACCTAATTAACATTTCTAGGGCTTTTGACATTTTTGCATACAATGAAACTTAAGACATAGGGTTTTTTACCATTTCTCTAGATTTTGACCTAAGAACATGGAACTTTCTCAAAGATTTTGCAATTTTGGACATACTTTCATAATTTGTACAACTCTTAGTCATGAGGACATCAAAATAGTTAGGGTAAACACTAGAACTAGAAATACAACCAACAACATTGTTTTAGAATGATCATGAAACCCTACTTAACCTAGTTGCAAGTAAGTATGGCAACCCCTATTATATTCAACATTGCTGAAAGGAAGAGATTTGTTTTTAAGAAGCATCCATTCAAGTCCATACTACATGATGTCTAAGGAGCATTCTCTAGGACTCCACTTGGAGTTGTACATGTAGAAGACATTTGCACATATGTTTATTGCAAGAAGGAAATAGTTGGAGACAATAGCATTGCATCTCTCATGGGTTCTATGATGAAAAAAGACTATACATTCAAGGATGAATACGCTCATCTCACCGATAATGCTATCTTTGAGTATTCTAATTTGCAAGAGTTCTATGGGCCAGAATGGGTGAAGATATTACTGAGCATGATACATGATGATCTATACTAGATAGGTGAGGTTCCTTTCTACATCACTGTAGATCTAATTCATGAGATGACTGGACTCCCTAAGACTGGACCAGCTCTTCCTACTAGAAAGGATGTTAAGAAGCAAGTTGAACAAGTCTTCTTATCTAGAAGTGATAGGCGTGGCATGACTATTGATCCCATTAAGTAGAAATACATCAAACTACTAACTATGATACTTGGATACAAGTTTCAGCAAGCAAGCAGACTCAATAGTGTATCCACAACAACAGTTCTGGCAGCAATAAGGATAGTAAGAGATAACACTCAGTATAATCTCTGTGAATTATTGTGCGCACAACTGATAGGGAATATCAAAGCCATTAAGCATGACAAGAGAAAGATATTCAATTCTAGGTCTTTGATCATCTATTAATACTTCCACATTGTTGGTAAATTTGCAAATCTTTACCTAGATAGGAGAAAGCCCACTATGTCTCAAATATGACTAAAAGCTACATCAGAGAGTAGTGCAAAGGATTCTATGGACATGGATATCAAAAATTTTAGGATCAAGATGTAGAAGAGGTTCATGATACCTGATAAAATAGTTGAGAAGTACAAAGACACCATATGCTTCATGGTGGAGACTAATTGTACTTGCATGTAGGTAGTTGAGCCTAGAACAAAATAGATTCACCCTCTCAGTTATGAAGTTGAAGAACATGTTCTAGAAGGTTATGCACAAGTCCTCTTATCTACGCCTAGGGATCCTAATGAACATAGATGGGGTACTTACAGAGAAAAGACAAATCAAGTTGATTCTGTCTTATACTTGGTTGACAAAAAAAGGAAGGCATCAATGATTACCTCAAATATCATAAAAGTTCATGGTGTTACACAAGAAAACCTAGACAGAGCTAGGGAAGCTAAAATTGCCAAAGAACTTGAGAAGACTCCAACAGAAATAAAAATAGAAAAGACTGATGATATGCCTAAGAAGAAGAAGAAATGAAATGAAGATACATCTGTACCATCAACCACCATTGATCTAGAAGCATCTCAGCCATCAATACCTAGCAATAAGTCTAGAGGAAGGAAGCAAGTGCCCACTAGTCATCTATCTTCAATAACTACAAGGAGAAAGGTAAAGGACAGACAAGCTCCTCCTAAGGTAGGTTTCAGACCTAGTCTTAATGTCTTAAGGAATAGAATTGTTAATGAAGGAAGACTAGAATCTCTCAAGAATGTATGTGAAAAATATCAAGAGATAGAAAAATCAGAGATTCATTAATCTATGATCATCTCTCACATGATTAAGTTCAAAAGGATAGTATTGGAACTCAAAACTGTCATACCAGACAAGGTATGGAACATACTTGATATGTTAAAGAGGCAAGCAATTGAAGAGGATATGAGGATAAGATAAGAAACATTGGATAGACTTCTCTCGGTGTGCTTGCATGATGAGAAAGTCATTCTCTTGGATCTAGTAAAGCCACACCTAAGAACAAAAACAAGAATTCTCCATATCATGAACAAGGAGTATGATCTAGTTGGTGAAGAGACTCATAAATCATTTGAGCAGGTGTTTCTGGATAGACATATGTATCCATCAATGGTTCCTACAGCTAAGGAAACTCGAGTTCCTCCTAAATAGGCTATAGAACACATAATTCAAAATGCACCTAAGACAGGTCCATAGGTGTCAGCGCCCTTAGTTTCAAAAAATTCTAATACAACAAAAGATTTAGGGGATAATATAGTGACTGATGATATCAAGATATCTATGACCACTTCTGATAATGATATGGATAAAGTTGAAAAAGCATTTGTAAACTCAGAAGAAAGAAAGAAGGCATGCACTGATGATACGTCTTTGCAACAAGATAAAGTTCCCTTTTATAGATTCAATAGACATGAATAAAGAGAAAGATAATCAAAACAATGAGACACCAATCATGGAGATCCCAGTTAAAAGTGAACGCATGGATACTAGTCAGAATACCATCTTCACACCATCCAATCAACCATCTACCTTATTATTGTCAAGTTTAACTCCTGACTCAGCAAGTCTGGATGCATGGGGAGAAGAAGATTTAATAAAGATCAGTGTGCTAGCCATGGAAAAAGCCAAAGAGAAATGGGTTATGAGAAACCCTCTCTTCTAGAAATCAGTAAAAATTTTGAATAACCTAGTGCCTGCAGACAAGAAAGTAGCAAAAATTCAATGAGTTGATGATGTAGATAGCATCCTAACAAGCTTCAAAGAACATTTTACAAGCTTAGTAGACTCAACCATGAGAATTTTAGAAGATGAGTATAAAAAGGGAAGATTAAATGAACTGGTAAAGAACTTTACCTTAGATCTAAACTCATTAAATATTGGTTAGTCTATGTTGAAAGAATTGGCAGCAAAAGGCAGGAAGGTTATAGCAAACTACATGGATAGATGCATCAAAAAGATAGAGGAGGTAGATATTTTGGTTGACAGTGTGAGAGAATTAGTTGAAACATCCATGCAAGACATGAAAATCTATAATAGTATCTATCAAGGTCAACTGGTTAAGATAGAAAATGCTAAAATGAAGATCAATAAGATAAGGATCAGGTAGACTCAGTTGAGAAATACACTTGTGCCCTCCTTAGTAGTTCTGGATGAGAACATCAAATAGATTGATGTCACTATTGTCATGTATGATCAAGGTTAATGCATGGATCTGATAAAAATGGAGAAGCTCACATATTCTCATTGCGCTCATCTCCAGAAAGTTGATGCAATGAAGGCATTCTAGCAGCAAGAGATAAAGAATCTTCAAATTGTA
This sequence comes from Thuja plicata, assembly GCA_018584345.1. Lineage (NCBI taxonomy): Eukaryota > Viridiplantae > Streptophyta > Pinopsida > Cupressales > Cupressaceae > Thuja > Thuja plicata. Next base: position 3,155,246 of record MU227994.1, on the reverse strand, counting down.
TATCCAGATGTATATATGGAGTGAGTATCTAGAAACTTACAAGTTTTTTTGACACCTTTGTCATTAATATCAAAGGAAGATTAATGTATATATTGAATAAAGTATATATGTATATGTTAAAAAGATGAAGAATATACAGTTTTTGGGTGCTAGTCAATTTTGAGTAACTTGGCCACATTCCTTTGTTGCCATTAATGAAAAAGGGGGAGATTATTGGAAAGTTGACTTCCAGGGAGTATATGGCTTATTTTGTGTTGTCATTATGGAAACAAAGTCATGTGAAGTTTTGACAGTAAACTATGAAGTGAAAATTGACTAAGTATAGAAGACTGAACAAAACAGTGACTTGTAGTTGATCAAGGCATCAGCGCATGTGCGTATGATCACATCAAGATATGCACATTCAGAATTCAGCTCTATGTTATGTTATTATTCTTACCCTATACATGCATGGTACAGAATGGAAGTATGTAGAAGTTATAGAAAGAACAAGTATACCAGCAGTCCGAATATAGAGTATGAAGCCCACTTCATTATTTTGATTAGTGTGTAATCTTTTTTTATGTAAAGGCTAAGTGCCTATTGTAATAAGTTTTTAATCATGGATTAAACATTTTTGTAAACATTCTTAAGCCAATTTGTTTGGAAGCATTATGAATATT
>MU227994.1:3123371-3154327 GCA_018584345.1 Thuja plicata | reverse complement strand
ATAAGCAGATCAGTATGAAGATATCAGAATGAGATAGAGACCTTAAAGAAGATAAGAGCATAAGTGCATAACTAGAACTGATTAGACATTTGTGTCACATGCATCAGTTCATTTTTGGTTATAGTGCATATCTATTCTCAGGAGGTTGTAGCCTTCTTTCTCATTGAGTAGTGAGGTCTTCGATAGTGAGTCCTCACCCCTAACAGGGTTGTTTGTAAAATACTCCTAACAGGGTCAGACCCTTAACCAGGTCATTGTACTTGCATTGTAAAGATTGTTCCTAACAGGGCAAATGAACTTTAACAGGTTCATTATACTAGTGCAATATTTGTGGGTACTAATTCCCATCAGGGTTTTCCTCTAATCAAGGTTTTCCCATAATCATATTATGTGTTATGTGATCTTATGTTAAGCTTCAAGAGATGTCTAATTTATTTACGATTAAAGTGCTGAAATTACGTAATTAGCTAAACACTGATTCACCCCACCTTCAGTGTTTCCATCATCATCATCATCATCATCATCATCATCATCATCATCATCATCATCATCATCATTTTTCTATTAGGAATATAATCAAATAACTGTCGATAGTAATCATCATTTAAATCATCTTTTACTTCTTCAATATCTTCTTCTTCCATCACATTATAATTTATCGACCTTCCTCTTGGATCATGTCTAACAACAAATGACCAACCCAGTTTATGTCGAACCTCTGAGTAAAATACCTACTCACATTGTCTTAGAAGAACATAACACTCATCCCCGAATAGATCAAACAACCTTGTATTAACCATTATAAATCCATTATCATGTTCAATAACAATTCTATTGAGATTATTTTTATTCAATTGTAGCCTATACCATTTGACGATGACCAAAACTAATTTGAAGGAATTAAAGTCACACTCAATTGTATCATCCAAAATGCCATAGTATTAATTTTGAGACTCTTGAGGATGAATGTCACTTCTTGATGAAATATTAGTCACCTCAAAGAATATTGTTATCCCATAATCACAAGTTTTCTTCATGTCATCAAAATTTTTGATGCAAAATTTATGACCATTGTGGCACATAGTTTTGTGGTGTTTGACCCGCAATATGTCAAACATGTAAAAATTGTTGCATCATGAGTTGATAAACATATGGGTGATTAATAAATTTATACATACATGTTTATCTCTTAAACCATATGCTAAATCAATTTCCCTTTGCGTAACATTGGAATCTCCATTATAAAGAGCTTCTTTAACCAATGAAGCCACACCTTCCCATGTTAATGTGTGACCAAAATGTTGACATCGTTCATTTCATACCATCATCCAATCAAGATTTTTTTCAATATATAAATGTAGTGCATCCCACTCTCGACCAACTATACAAAAAATAAATAGATGACTTACAACCAATTTAGTTTGAAGATTAAACATTAATTAACTACAATAAAATATTATAATTACCTCTCAAGTTTTCCTCAATCTACCTTTCCCCATCAAGTACTCCCCTTCGAATTAGTTAATGGTGTTGGGATCCCAAATGTTATCTACATGTATCTTTGCTGCAAACTTGGAAATATATTCATTAATGTACATCATAGTTTTTTATACCATATATCCCTCCACCATAGAACCCTCAAGATGTTCTCTTTGTAGAACCAAATTCTTCAAAAATTTCAAGTTTCTCTCAACCATCCACATTGACCTAGTGTGTATAGGTCCACACAATTCAATCTCCTCAACTTGGTGTATGAGGTAGTATTCTTGTGCATTGAAAAAAGTTGAAGGGAGACACCTTTACATTTCACACATTAGATGAGGAATTTTTCTTTCCAATATTTTATATCTTCTTTATGTATTTATTTAGATGACAACCACCTACAAGAGATTCAAGATGCAAAAATATATAAACGAGACTTTATAAAATAATATACAATATATTACTTAAAAAGTAAAACAAATCATAAATATTATATATATACAACAAATTGAACAAATATCACTACTTACCTGATTTACTTTCCAAGATCATATATGAATTTCGTGACATTATTGTCAAAGTGGTTCGGGAGAGATAGAGGTAGAACATACTGTAACAATTATACTAAGATATTTTCATTGTTTTCTAACACAATAAAATGAAAAGTACATGTAGTTTATAAATATATAGTAAAAATAGTAGAACATAAATTACCTTAATGAAGGTATGTCAATCATGCATTTTCACCCATGGCCCAAATTCACTTTTCTTTGATATGAGATTGTTTATGTTCGCAACAAATCCTGTGGAAAATTGAATTTTTTGTATGACTTATTTTATAGCATTGCTTTGTTCATCCATTAATAACCAAGGAAGAACACTTAAATTAACCCGGTCTCCATTGTTATTTGATTGAATGAAATTTTGTATTACATGATTGGATTCATGAATGTCAATACAAATTTTGACAATTTTTTCTTTGTCATTCCTTCCATCCAATATGTTCCATAATGTCTTTGTTATATTGTTTTCAATATGCATAATATCAAACAAAGGCACAATTTTTAGATAATCATAGTAGGGAAACCTATGTTGGGATTAATGGGAAGTAGTACTGAGAGGGGAGGGGTGAATCAGTACCTTTAAAACTTTTAACACTTTTAACCTTTCATCATTAGTAATCAATGTTTACTATATTATCGACCATATCTGATGTTTTTTTCTTATACATGTAGTACTAATTCATAAACTTAATTGTATGCAACATTTGTAGAAACATTCATGAAAGTAATAGACACATAACACAAGATATGATATCACAGAAAACTCCTGTTAGGAAGTAAAAATTATAGTAGGGATGACACCCACAAAACTTCACTATTTGCAGAATGGAAGGGAGTTGGTAAAGGCTTACAATTGATCACTTCTGATGATCTACCCTATTAGGAGTATTAATGTGGAGACATGTTAGGATCTACTCTGTTAAGAGCTTTTAACAACACTAATGAAGTGTGCACTCGGTTAAGAGATTTACAATAGGACTATTAAGTCCATCTTCCTTGAAAAGAATTTCTTAAGTGTACCCCACTTCTTAGAATGTGTACAATATGTTTGACCTGACTACATGCAATATATAATTTTTGATTACAGATCCATTAAAGATCACATTATATGAATATCACCTAGAGTGATTGATTAATACCTTTTCCTTCTCGTCGATAGCCTGTGTTTTGTTCTTGAAAACTAATTTGATCTTTGTCTGTGTTGTTGCATGAATTGTCTTGTCTGATCCTTCGATGATCTTAGTGGCTACAATCATCATCGAACAACATGTTCATAATTGATTGAGCATCTATTTATACAAGTATTTGACCTATTTTAGAATCACGCATTACAATGTTGAATCTAGATCCAAGGTATACAACTTGACTTTGATCATTTACTTTGCATGTTTTTAAAATAGTTAAACTGATAAAAAAAATAATAAATACATTGATTTCTCCTCATGTAATGGGTTTAAAACAAATCAATAAGGTAATTATAAAACTTTAGTGATTTATTTGACATGGAAAGTCAGATCAACTTGCAAGATGTAACTAAATGTCAGTTCTTGATTGTCGGTGTGAACTAAAAGTATGTCAGTGTTCCTTCATTGAACTGATTGTCAGGTTCCCTTCATCTGTCGGGTTCCATTCTTGACTGTATCATTGGGTTGCACTATTGGTTACTCGTTGGATTTGCTTGTCCTTTTTTTCATTGGGTAGCAGTGAATAGTGTTTGTCAAGATGATTTGTACTTGGCAGTATTGCTAACCTTGGCATTGGGTAGTGTCGTACCTTGTTTGTCGGTGTGGTATAAACCGATGGTGTTCATCATGTTTTTCCTTTTATATACTAATGGAAAAATATAATGTCTTCAATCTCCCCCTTTTACATTAGTATCAAAAACTAATATGTGCATAATACTAAAGTGTTTAGTATGTACACCATGTATATATCCTTGACATTATATGACTCCCCCTAACTTTATGCATTGGTATAGTATAAGTATATGTACATGTATACTTGCCTTTATACTATACATTCCCATTTTTTGTTCTTTTCTCTTTCAAATGACTGAATCTACATATCATTTCCTTCTTTCATTTCCCCCTTTTACTGAGTGACTATACATATACATATCATTTACCCCTTTTTTGATAATCATGACAAAAATGTACAACTTATAAGTTGTCAAAAATGTGGGAGTGAGTGTTCTTGATATCTTCTATCATTTTCCCCCATTTTTCTTTGAGGAGTTCTAATGCCATGTGCTCTAGCTCAATCCTAGCATGCATATCAACAATGTTTTATAGGACAGACATTTTTGGGGTGGCAATAAGTGCTCTTGCCTCTGTCATATGGTTTTTCAGTAATGAGAGTGTCGGTAAGATTTGAGCTTGAAGCTCATTCACCTCATCTCTGAACTTGGTTAATGCAATCTATATATCTTGTCTCAACTTCCTGGCTTGCTTGAGTTTTTCATTGTGTAATTTGATTGCCTCTTCACTATTTGTGAGACCTTGTGCACTTTCATGAAGACCAACATCAATCTATTCTATCTTTTTGGTATACTCCTTTGGGAGTTGATCTAGCATGCATAATTTCTGTATTAAGGCTATTGCTTCTAAAATAATGGTGTCTACTATTCTTACCAGTTCACATAGATTCACCTTTTTGTAGTGTCACTTCTTAGCTTATCTTTTTAGCTAGTTGTAATTCATACTTCTTCTCAAGTCTATCTTTCATTTCCTTCTCAAAATCTATGTTTTGAGATGTGATGGCATCAGTGAGAACCACTAATTGATCAAGCATGAGGGTTGTTTGATCAATGTCTATATCTGGTACAATTTTCTAAAGGATTCCTCTTGCAAATTCAAGTACCTTTGCTTCCTTTATGGATTTTCTCAACTTATCCTACATGGATTTCCTTTCACAAAGTCTTGCATACTTTTTCAAATTAGTAGGATCTAATGTTCTAGGATCACATAGTGGAATCTCAATAATTTCATCAAGAGTGATAGGATTTTTGTTCTTTCTCTTCTTCTTCGTTGAGATTTGAGTAGAAGAAGATGTATGAACTATCATTGCTAGTTTATTTGTCTTCTCTAAGGTGCTCGATGAAGGCTTTGAAGATGAAACCTCTTATGCCTTCTGCTTGGGGTTCACCTATCAGTTAGGTGAGGATGCCTCTCCATCAACCTCGGGTGTTTCTGTAGATTTATCTTCTATTTTATTCTCCTATTCATCCATCTTTTCTTCTTCACTATTTTCCTTCTGCTTCTCCTATTCTACTTGTTTATCTTCTTCTTTATTCTAATCAGTAGACTTTTCTTACTAATCATCAGTTGTAGCTTGATCTATAGTTGTATCCTTTGGTTTATCTATGGTATCTTTTGTCTCAGCATCACCCTTGTCTTTGGGTATGCTTGTATTTTCTATAGATTCTTCATTTCCTTCTAGCAGATTGATGGCCTTAATCAATACTGGCATATTATTCAGCGTGCTAACCTATGTTGCATCTAGAGTTGTGTCCTTCTTGTTGGTTTCAATTTGTTGAGCAGTGACATCTTCATCTTTTTGTAGTTGATCTGCAGGGTCTAGTCCTATGATGTCAATAATAGAAGTGTCTGGCCATATTTCATCAGCAACATCCATATCCTTATTTCTTTGTATCTCTAATTCTTGTTGCTTTTTTTGATCCTTGAGAGATATGAAAATGACATCATCTTCTTTTTGTGGATCTTTATCAGAATCATAATGAGTCATGTCTTGAATGTCAAGATCATCCATGACTTTGCCTAAGTTAATGGGCTCATTATTATCTACATTATTAAAAGCAATGTGCTTAGGACTTGCTTTATCTTTCTTCTCCTCTACATAAGGTATGTTAGTGAGAATTAGTTGATTCTCACAACTTATTGAATCTTCAGGTAGATCTAGGATTTGTCTCCATTTGGCCTTGGTGATGCTATATAGCTCTACAAATTTATCATCTAGCACTTTTTAAGCTCTTATCTTTGCTAGAAATTTACTTGAGTGCCTTTTCATTATTTCTTTGATCTCTTCCATTTTTTATTCAAGAGGCATGAGTGTGACAAGTACCCTCTCCCTAGTTTCTTTTTCTGTGTAAAGCATATGACCATTGTTGTGAAATTCTTTCGTCTAGTTGTTTGGGTATTTGGCCTACAAATTCTACTAGTACATATTTGAACTTGACCATTGCCCTGATTATTGCATCTTGTATCTTATGTTGGTCCTCTGGCTCTAGTTTTGCCTTCTGTCTAATTTTCCTATCAGTCATTGTACCGGTTGTAGCAATTGAATTGACAATCATTAAATCCATTTTTCTAGGGGCTAACCTTTTCTTCTCTACATCAGGCTCATCCTCTTTTCAATATTCTATGTCATATTTGGTCCTGACCAGTCTTTTCCTCCTTTTGGTAGGTGTTTGTTTCTCTATTTGCTACTTCCTCTTATAGGTCTTCACTTGACCTTTCTTGAGAGGTGTAGTGGCTTTTATAGTTTGACTTCTTGTTCTTTGATCCGTTGTGGTCCTTGGTATATTGGTAGGAGGTGGAGGTGTATCAGATTTAGTGGCCTCAAAATTTGATTCTTGCTCATGTTTTCTCTTCACCGATGGTACCCTGCTCCTCGATTTCCTTTGTTTTTTCTATCTCCTCCTCATTGACCAACAACATCTTTTCAAGATTCTTAACCATCTTGTTTTTCTTGTTGACAATATTCTTAATTACTAGGTTTGATTTTATTTGGACTTGGCCTCTTCATATGTCCCAAATCTTGGTTTCTTGTTGTCAAGTGGTTCATTCATTAATGCATCAATTACATTTTTAGCTTGATCTATGTTAATCTCATAGTCAAGAGGTGCTAACAAGGCTATCCTTGGTACAACTAGTTTAATGTGAGTGAAATATGAATCTACCATGAAACATATTTCATCCCTATCCTTCTCAATCAACTATTCAGCGATCCTCACTCATTCCATCATCTTTTCCTTGAAGTCAAGGAAGTATTCAGTCATCACTGAAGCAAAGTTATCACCTAGTGACTTGATGAGGTCACTAATCTGCAATGTGACTGGCTTGGTAGTGTCCCACTTCACTTTTCCAACTAAAGGAAAGTAATCTTGAAAATAAAATAATATACACATGATAAGTGAACTAAAATTACAAGTGTTTGTCTTTCTGGACCTCATTATTGTCATATTCTCATCAAGTTGCTTCAATATGATCTCACATAGATCCATCTGTATTCCCTTTGTGACAATCTTCTAGGTTGTGCTTACTATTTTTGATGCTATGTTGTTTAGCCTACTTTCTTGGAAGATTTTGTAACCTATCACACATGCACCGAACCTTTGTTCCTCATCGGTGATGGTTTTCACCTTGAGTCCTATGTTACCCCACACAACATTGGTGAGTTTTTCAACTTCTGGTTAAGAGGGGTGTTTGTGTGCCTTAGGTTTGTCGATAATGGGGTAACCAATTACAGCATGCAACACATCCTTTGTGATTTTCTTGGGTTCATCCAACCATAGCTTTTGGTCATGCATTCTACTGAGAACTAACCTAATCCAATCAATTTTAAAAACCCTTGGGAAATATAGGGAATTTGTTATCCCTTTTACTTGTAGGTGTTTTTTTTCTTCCTTTAGATTCCCTTGTATATCACATAGCTTCTTGTAAGCTTGATCTATCTCTAGATCACCAATCTCAGCAATCTTACAGTGAATGTAGGACCTTACGTCTTCTATCAGCAAAACCCTAGGTGGAATTTTTGAAATGTGCCAGATTCATCGAGTTGTGATGCAATCTCTAGGCATATCTTGTACTTAGGTTCTACACAAGTGTTGTTCTTTATAAGCTTAATGACATTCTTCTTATCATTCTTCAACTTTATGGTTCTTGAAGTGGTTGCCATTATATTTCAAATTAAGGACTTTTCCAAAAATAACAATAGATTTTTTTGGTGTGCTCGGTACTTACTTTGATCCATGTGGCTGGTGAGTGATCTATTTGGAGTTTGTTGGATCGAATCGAGGTCACTCTACTAAATTCTCTCTTATCACACTATTTTCACTCTGCTCTTTTTTCTCAAATCATGTGTGCAGAATGAAGTTCTATCATCGAGTATTTATACACTTTTTCCCTTATTCTGTCATGAATTCTCAACAACTCATCAGTTCATGAAGATGGAGCTCATCGGGAAGACTCTCAAATAACATTTTTGGTTTTGACAAGATGCTTGGGATGGCTATTAATATTGTTTCTTTCACTAACAGATATCGGTGTTGTGTCGAGACAACTTGCGACTTTGCTTCCTTACCAATGGGTGTCAGGTTACATTGGGAACTTAACCCTTTTATGTGTTGACCAACAATTATCAGATAGTGTAAACAACTCATCGTTTTATGTTCACCGATGATTTTCAGTATATTTTTACCGGCGGGGTTGTTTTCTTAGAATTGTAATAAGTAACATAATATGCATCTTTATGCATGCAGATTTTGACTATCTGTCAATTTGTATAATGGAACTGATGCAAAATATGACTTGGTGTAGTGTAGTTCCATACTTACTTGTTCATTTTTAGGCGGGGGAGGTGATGTCACCAGATCCATGGGATGAGGTGTCACCTACTGAATTTCTTGGTCCAACTTCTTCAGTGGTTGAAGCTTTCCTCCACATTTTCTTTCTCATTTTATTGATGTCTTCAATGGTGTTACCATTTGCAAAATGGTGGTTTCTGTTACTCGATCTCTACAGTCCTTCTTTAGATGTCCAATCTTATGACAATGCAAACATGCCATTCCCAGGTTGGTGTAGCCTCTAGACCTTTTGGTCCATCTTCTCATCTAGTTTGCAACATTGTGACCATATCTACCACATTTTATATAGTTTATGCATGTATTGTAGTCCCAAACATATGAATTACTGACTCTCCTTAGTTTATGTGCATTTTCTTCATTTTTGGGTTTCCATGCTTCATTTTTTCTTCTTCTTGCATTCAAGATATGTGTGTCCATGCATTTTTCAGGTGGGAAAATACTTGTGCATATAGGTTTCCTTCTTTGGTTCTTTCACCTTTGATTTACATTCATGTGCTTTATGTCCTTTCTTGCTGCAATTATAATAATATCCTATGAATTTAAATGTGGATTTAGGAATACCTTTCTCTTTTCTCCTATAGACATTTGAGGTGTGACCTTTCTTTCCATAGTGATTTCATGTTAGCTTTCTTTGTCTAGAATTGGTGTAGGGATATTTTGGATCAGCTTCATTTTGATGACTCTCCATGCCCGTGTACTGTAGTCCAGTGTTGGTGTTGGGTATTCTTTCTGCATTCAAGAATTCATCGATTCTTTTTGTACTCTCTTCGGCTCTTTTAATCATGTCATTATGTTGTTGAATACTATCCTCATGCTTTAGTTTTTCATTCTCTTCTCTTAGTTCACCAATAATCTATATTCTTTCAATGAGTTCCACATTCATTCTGTTTTCTTCTTGACTCATAAGAATAATCTGATTAGTTACCTCATGGTGATGCTCTGTAAGTCTTTGTATCTTAAAATCCTTTTCTTGTAGCTTGTCTGTGATCTTTCTTCTATCATCAATAGCTAGATTTCTTTCTTGTTCATCTTGCCTTGCATTGTTCGTGACATCAATCATTCTTACCATCTGTGTCTCTTGACCGATTTGCAGAGATTTGACTTGTCCATCCAGATGTAAATTGATTTCAATTAGGCTTGTGATGGTTTCTTCTGATGTATCTGATGCCTTTCTTGTATTTGATTTAGAAGACTCAAAGAAATCTGGAATCTCTTCCTCAAGATAATATCTCTCATTATAGCGAGATACCATAGTTTTTCTTTCATCTAGTAGCTATCTCATATTGATTCTAGCTTCCTTATATTGTTCATAGAACATATGTATTTCAATCTTTTTATTCTCAATATTTTTATCAAGTTTGTACTTCTCCATTGTATTATCTTTTCACTTAAGCCTTTAATCTTTCCAAGAAGAGACTAATCTCTAATACCAATTGTTGGGATTAATGGGAATTAGTACTGAGAGGGGAGGGGTGAATCAATACCTCTAAAACTTTTAACACTTTTCACGTTTCATCATTAGTAATCAATCTTTACTATATTACCAACCATATATGATGTTCTTTCTTATGCATGTAGTATTAATTCATAAACTTAATCATATCCAAAATTCATAAAAACATTCATGAAATTAATAGACACATAACACATGATATGATATCGCAGAAAACTCTTGTTAGGAAGTAAAAATTGTAGTGGGGATGGAACCCATAAAACTTCACTATCTGCAAAATGGAAGGAAGTCGGTAAAGGCTTACAATTGATAACTTCTGATGATTTAACTGTGTGTGTATATTTGTTCACCTTTTTCCTATGACACAACACTTCAATAAGTCATCCTGTTAGTGAGAAACAAGGGTTAGTGATCATATAAAACCCTTACATGACCTATTTATTTCTAACTAGGATGAGTGTAGCAAATAACATAATAGCCCTCAAATTATGATAATACCAGTGACATAAACAACCTAGCATAAAATATTTAAGTTTAAAAAAAACTATTTAACTATTTCAACATTCATATTAGTATAAAATGGGAATTATAACCATGTAAGAAAGTGACTAATGGAGTGTGCATGAAGCTAGGAAAGAATAGGTAGCATAACAATGCTTGAGATTCCTTCAAAACCTTGGCATAACAACACTACTATTTAAAATTTGAGGCTTATTATGAGCTCTAAATCCCTTCAATTTATAGAGGAATGGGAGAGAGAGAGAGGGGAGACAAGGTTCATTAATAGAGCCCCTAACGTCATTAATATGGTGTAAGAGCCATTAATGCCTTGGGCATTAATGAGGGATGGGAAAGATAGAATATCCATTAATGGGTCATTAATGAAATTCATTTAAGAGGCATGGGAGGGTCTAAGGCTCAACCTGGCAAGTTGGTCCTTTAGAGAAGTCATGCTTGAGAAAGTTGACTTTCTCAAGTGGGTTGAGTTGTTAATCATTCCTTAATGGAATGTGACAACATTAGGAGGGGGGTTAGGATAGAATTAGAATTAGGATTAGATTAGCATGGGAGGAATAGGTTGAGATGGGTTAGAACCCAGGGTAGAAGTGGTTGAGGTAGGTTAGGTTGGGGTTTAAGGGAATATAAATGAAATGAATTAAACTTATTTAATTCATTTAAAATATATAAATTAATTATTTAAGAATTTTATTGCTTTTTAATAATTAAGGGGACTATATCCATTTTAATTAAATTAAATAGGCTAGGGGAATGGGTTATTTGCAAGTACACAATTGATTTAGGGGTTTATTTAATTCCTTTATAATTAAATACTATAGCCATGTTTGAATTTGATTTGATTTAATTGGTTTCCATTGATTTGAAAAGTATGGCTATAAGAGTTAATATAATTCAGTGATAAAAATCACATAGGACATCAAATTTGATTTGAAAAGAATTATGCCAACAAGTAACATGGTCGTTTGAACATAATTGGGGGTATGATCACACTTAGGGAAAATAGGGTCTATAGTCGGAATAGACCAAATTTAGGTGGTTATATTTGCCCCTCTTTGAATTGATGTGTGAGCTGCGGATTGATTCAAAGAATGTTTTTGATTTTAACTTTAGAAAGATTGAGAATTCTGTTCTTGGTTGTCGAATAAAATGTTGATGAGATCAGTCTCGCACTTGATTGAACTAAACTAATAGAATTGATTTTGAACTTGGTTGTCATCTAAAGATTGATAATACTAATTCTGAACTTGGTTGTCATCCAGAAGTCAGTAAGAAGTTGCTAGGAGCTTAATAAGAATCTTTTAAAAATGAGGAAACACGTGATATCTAGCTTATGAGAACCAAAGCTTTCTATCCAACAGTTCCAACTTAGTCAAGGAAACTATTATGCCCCTATTTTGTTTGATAACAAAGTCATTTTAATGTTGTTTCAAGCAAAAAATTAATTAATGATAGTGTGATCATGCCCCCTCGAGAACAAAGTCAAAGGAAAAGAACAAAATCCCCTTAGTTGAAAGAATGTATCACTTGTAGGAAGCGGTTAGGGAAAGAAAGAATGGATTAGATGAAGTGAAGGAATGGGGCTACGTTAAGAGTAAACACACTAGTACCAAGTTAATCATGTAAAAAATGTGAGCTCAATTTTGTTCCTGATAGATCAGAGATTTCGGGAAGCATTGATATTAGTAATATAGATTTATGTAATTAACTTGGACTTAGAAGAAGAAAAATTGACTTAATTTGGAGCTCAAAATGCCTTAATTATTTTTTCTTTCTTGTTTATGCCTCATGCAATGTATAAAATCTAATGATATGAATACTCTTAGGACATTGTCACTGATATGCAAATGTATAGATTTTAATCATCATTGGGCGCTCTTTCAAAATAGATAGCACCTGATAGTACAACCATCACTAATACCCACTGATATTATGAAAGTATGAATACTATATTTTATTGAAATGTCAGAAATAGACTTAGGCATCAAGGTAGAGAAGCCAAAATAACAAAATAGTCACCTTCCTTTTATTATCTCAGAATCTGTGTAAGGCAAGATATTGGACTTGCAATGACCTTGAAAATTCATATCCTTGGGTACATTATGCTTCATATACCTTAGTGAGAATCTAAGTTAGAAAACAAACAAGGAGATTGTCCCAAACTCACCGTATTTTATATGTAACAGAGATCGAGATATATGCGGCTATCCACTCTGTGTGGCAGCTCTTACCATAAACATCTATGTTAGGTAAAATTTATAGGATCATATGAGAACAATCACCATATGTAGAAAACCAAGAAAACATTATTCCCCCCATCCTCATGACTCTTTATCTTTGCATAGATGTCATTCAGTAACTAAGAAGACATAATAAATCATCAATTGTGAATCAAGCAAATAAAATTTATAATTACTTAGATGCCCCTAGTTAAAAACATCATCAGGACATGAAAGAATCATTATCAAACCAATATTAAAATCTATGTTTAAGTAGTACTATTTCATTCATTTGTCAAACATAGTAAAGATTCATCAATTAGAAAGATGGGATATAAGCAATACAGTGTTCCATGTTTGAGTACATAGTTATTCTTTTTTACAATCCAATGTAGGGTCCTCGAAACATTGTTCATGTTAGTGAAATGTTTGTGTCATCCTTGTTTCTTGAAGATGATAGTGGCAAGAAGCATTGTGTCATGAGACAAAACATCCTATGGTGACCCAGAAGACACAACCTATCATTCTAGCAAAAATGCCCCCAGTGTAGAATGACTTATTCCTAAGACGTAAATGTAAACAAATCCCAAGCGAGGATAAGATAGCCATTTAGGAAATGAAGTCAGCATTTAAGAACATGTGTAATTTATGAAGGTTTAGTATTAGTAGTGCTTTGATAGGTGGAGAAAAAAACAAAAGTGACACCTAATTGCCAGGTTTTCACCACTTGGCAAGATCTTTTCTTTCTTTTTGCTACCAAGATGTCTATTTTACGAGGTGCTCATCAAGGCACTTTTCTCTTTTTCAATTTTTTTGCTATTTTTTATTTTTTTGAATGTTTTTGTAGCATCAGGGTGCCTGTTTGCCAGGTTTTCACCAAGGATACCCTTTTTGTAGGACCTTTTCTATTGTTTTTGGATTTCTTCAAGATTAATTTTCTGAATGTTTTTGGTATTTTGTGAGAACTATTTGTTGTATAGGCTCTGCTAGCCAAATATCAAGCATATAACCGCTTCAAATGTAGAGTGTTGATAGGATCTAGAAGAACATCTCCCTCAAGTGTAGCCAGTTGATAAGCTCCAGTCCCAAAAGTAGCTATGAAAACATAAGGTCCTATCTAGTTAGGTTCAAACTTTCCTTTCTGCTCTTTGTTAGGCTGCTTCTTAGGATCTTCCTTTGGGACAAGATCTCCCACTTCAAATTTGTGTTGTTTGACCTTCTTGTTGTAACCTTTGGACATTCTTGTTTGGTACATTTTGAGGTGATCAAACACTATTTGTCTATGCTCATCTAGTAGGTCAAGAGAATTCACCCTATCTATGCGGTACTACTCATCAGTAACAAGACCTTGTAAAGATACCCACAAAGATGGAATTTCAACCTCAATAGGTAGTATTGCTTTAGTGCCATAGACTAAAGCAAATGGCGTGGCTCCTATTGGTGTTTTGATGCTTGTTCTATAGGCCCATAGTGTTAGATTGAGTTGTAGATGCCAGTCTATGCCAGACTTTCTCATAGTTCTATGTATGATCTTGAGAATATTCTTTTTATATGCCTTAGCCTATCCATTACCTTGAGGGTAATAGATTGAGGATCAGTGTTGAGTAATATGGAACTATTAACAATGGTCATCAATTTATTGATTTTTAAATCAGCCCCCATTGTCTGTTACAATTGAAGAGGGTATCCCATATCTACAAATAATGCAGTTCAGAATGAACATAGCCACCTGTTTGCCAGTGGCTTTGATTAGCGGCATGAACTCGACCCACTTTGTGAAATACTCAGTGTCTCTAATGATGAACTTGTGTCCATTTGAAGAGTTGGGATATATTTGTCCGACCAAGTCAAAGGCCCATTGCTCAAATTGCCAATGTTGAAATGGCCAATGTGTGATAAAAGGGATAAGTTCTCTAGTAGGAGCATGGATGAGATTTCCATGTGTCTGGCATTTATGATAGGTTTTTGAAAACTAAATAGCATCTTTCTTCATGGTAGGCCAGTAATATCCTTCTTTGAGCAGTTTCTTTGTTAATGAAAAGTCGTTCAAGTGTGTTCCACATACACCTTTGTGGACTTATTTTAATGGTGGATCAGAGTCTTCAAGTTCTAAAAACCTAACAAGTGTACCATCGAGACCTCATCGATATAGGTTGTTAGTTATGAGGACGTAATGCGATGCTTTCCTAATCAAGGATCTTTTCTCATTTCTGGATAGATTATTAGGGATGGTTTGATGAGAAAGGAAACCAATGATATTGGCATACCGAGATTGGTCTCAGGTGTTCAAAGAACATATTACCTTGTATTAAGGGGTATCAAAGGCAAGATAGGATAGTTCTTCCACCAAGAAGTCATAGTGGAATTGATTTTCTTCCAGTTGTAACATGGATGCCAAGATAGCCATAGAATCTACAGCTTTATTCTCTGATCTTGGTATTTGCTGGAAGGTGACAAAGACAAAGTACTTCTTCAAGTCATACACTAGTTGCTTGTAGGGCTTCAATTTATCATCTTTCATTTGATACTCCCCATTGACCTGATTGATAATCAGTTGGGAGTCACCATACACGTGTAACTCTATAATATTCCACTCCATAGCTAGCTTAAGATAATTTACCAATGCTTCATGTTCTTAAATATTGTTAGTGCATGGAAACATCAATTTGTAAGATTTGGGAATCTTGTAACCATGAGGAGTTATGGATACGACCCCTGCTCCAGAGCCTTGTTGAGTGAATGAACCGTCAAAGTACATCTTCCATGGATATTAAGTTAGATGCATGATTGTTTCATTAGGGAATTCAATTGTTAAAGGTTCATAATCCTCAAGTGGTGAATCAACCAATTGATATGTGAGGACATGTCCTTTGATAGCTCTCCAATATACATATTCAATGTCAAACTCACTTAGAATCAGGACCCATTTTTCCAAACATCCTGTTAATGTTGTTCTGCTCAAAAGGTACTTTAGAGGATCAATCTTAACAATGAGCTTTACTATATGAGAGAGCATGTAGTGCCTCAATTTTTGTGATGTGAAGATAATTGCTAAGCACACTTTTTCAACAATGCTATAATTAAGCTCATAGGCGACCAGTGTTCTACTAATGTAGTAGATAGCTCTTTCTTTCTTTATTTCATCTTCTTGAGCTAGAAATACTCCTAGGGATGTAGCTATAGCTGAAATGTATTGGAGTAAGGGATTTCCATGAATAGGCACCATAAGAATAGGAGGAGTAGCCAGGTATCCTTTCAATTCCCTAAAGTTTGCTTCACAATGTTTATCCCATTTGAAGGTAACCCCTTTATGTAGTAATTTAGTAAAGGGTTGTTCCCTATCTGCAAGTTGGGACATGAATCTCCTAATGGACTGGAGTCTTGCTTGTAGTGTCCTCATTTGACTGATGTTGCATGGAGGAGCCATCTCTAGTATAGCCATAACTTTAGCGGGGTCTACCTCAATTCCTTTTGCTGAAACAATGAAACCTAGGAGATTCCCTGATAGGACCCCAAAGGCACATTTCTTTGGGTTGAGCCTGAGTTGAAAATGTTCCATTCAATCTAATATCTTTCTTAGGTCAGCAATGTGAGTACCTCTTTCTTTGGATTTAGCCAATGTGTCATCCACGTAGTCCTCCATGTTCTTGTGCATCATGTCATGGAATATAGTTGTCATGGCTCTTTGATATGTTGCACCGACATTCTTTAAACCAAATGGCATGAAGTTCTAGCAAAAGGTGCCCCATGCACATGTAAATACATTTTTCCCTTGATCCTCATGGGGCATTTTGATTTGGTTATAGCCCAAAAATCTATCCATTAAAGAATACATCTGGTAGCCTGTTGTGAGGTCTATGATCATGTCAATGTTAGCTAGAGGGAAGTCATCTTTCAGATAGGATTTGTTCAGGTCTCCAAATTCCATACAGATCCTAATAGATTTATCAATTTTAGAAAGGGGGATCACATTGGAGATCCACCCTGCATAGGCAATGACTTAGATAAATCCAGCTTTCAACAACTTCTCTAGCTCTACTTTAACCAATAATGCAACATGAGGATGTATGTTTCTAAGTTTCTATTTCACAGGCTTGATCCCGGGAGCTATAGATAAGTGATGCATGATTAGATTAGGATCCAACCCTGGCATATTAGTATAAGACCATGCAAAGTTTATCTTCTTCTCTTCTAGGAACTCTATGAACTGTGTCTTCTCCTCTTCTGATAGAGACTGTGCAAGGTGGACTATTTGGGGATTTTCAAAAGTGTCCAAATTTACTAGTTGTGTTGGTTCAATCAGTACTAAAGACCTTTCCTGAAAGTGTTCAGGGCGGAGATCAAGAATCTCATCCTTTAGCACCTCTAAGAGGTTTTCACCATCAGATACATCTTTTTTCTTTACTATTTTGGGATCTGATAATGACACAGAGTGGTTTTCACCATCAGTCCTCTTTTTCTTTTTAATTTTTCAATTTTTGACTAAGAAACTTGATATCCTCCTATGACATGTTCTCACTCCTTGCATTGGTAGAAGAAGGGTATGGTTCATAAGAATTAAGATAACAAGCTAGGGTTTGGTCATTAGAAAAGTCAAGGATAGGAGTAGGATATGTTTTAGTCCAATCAATTAGGTCAAGAAGTACCAATGATAGGGATTCAGTCTTTTGGAAGGATAGCATCGCGTTAGCATCAAGACCATTAACCGACATGACATGGTCTATTAAGTTAATTTCTTCAATGTTTAGATCAATAAGAGTGAGATCGTCATTAAAAGGGTCATTATTAGTTATATGCGGACCAAACTCTAGTGACTCATTAGTAGAAATCTCATCATCATCTCTTTGTAAAAGGAGGCTTCTTGCTTATATCCTATGAAATTCTTCTAGACTTATGTAATCATCAGTTTCTTCATTAATGATCGAGGGAAGGAACTCTTCTTCTACTTCAGGATTATCAGTGTCATTGGGAGTAGTGTTAGATTGTTTACAAGGAGATGAGGGTGCATCAAACATGTGAATTTTATCTATTCCAATAACTTTGTTGGTGATAGATAGCTCTTACCATTCATAATCATGAGAGTCAGTGATCTCATCATCATATTTGTTTAAGTATTCAACAATGGTTACCTGATGCACCCAATTAGCTACCTGTGGATCAAATTGGGGTAGATCAAGGACATGTGAAATTGTGACCAATTTCCCCTAGTTAGGATGTAAATCCTATTGTCAGGGTGTCTCTTGAGTAATTTTTTCTATTAATGATATCTCTGGACCAGCTGTTATGGTGTCTCCTACCTCTTGAATGGGAGGTTGTGCTAACAAGGGGGTGTGAAGATCCTGTGGTACCTCAAAGCTAGGTACATAATGTTCTCCTTGGTAGTTGGTATTCCATGTGGCAACATGTAATAATCTTTCATAGGACCACTTCTCTAGTTCTTCTATTTCATCACTCCCTTTATCAGAGTTTGGACTCCCTTTTGAAGTGGGTTTGTCAGTTTTAGTGTTAAAACCCAGTCCTATTTTGTCTCTATTATTCTGGAACTCCATGGGTATATTCTCAATAAGCCCTCTTCCTATGTCTTTTAGAGGTCCTTTTCCTTTGTATCCCATTTGTTTGAGGAAATCATATCCCTTTCCATATTTTTTAGGGGATATCTTTACATGTTTGACCTCAGTTTCCACTGGTTCTCCTTTGTAAAGCCAGTCCAAGACTCCCTGTTCTTTTGTGTTATCTGAAGAATATGTGGATGCCTTCACCATGCCAGTTGCTTTGTGTACTTCTGGCTCTTTGGATGCTATAGGTGTGAATGTTGAGGAAGGTTTTCCATAGGATCTTGGTGACACCAAACGTTTTGTCAATGAGGGAGTTAGGTCCAGTTTGTACTCTCCCATACCTGTTTCTTCAAGTTTTAATGTTTTGCCAAAACTCTTTATAAACATGTCCTTGGTAGTTTCAAGAGAAATTTCATCCATAGCCTCTTTGTTATGTGGGATCATGCTACCAACTTTGATATTATTATAGGTGTAGTAAGCATCTGCAGGAATTGAAAATTCCACCCCATTATGTGGGAACTTTATGCACTGGTGGTAAGTATATGGCATAGCTTGCATTTGATGAATCCACGGTCTCCCTAATAGGATATTGTAGGACAAGGGTAGATCCAGAACTTGACATGTGACATTCCTCTCAATTGATCCAACACTGATAGGTAGAATAATAAGACCTTTGGATTTTCTCTCTTCCTCGTCATAGGCCTTGATAGTTATTTTTCTTCTAGAGTCAATTGTTTGTTCTAAGAGACCTATTCTCTTGATTAGATCAAGTGTACAAATATTCAATCCCGTGCCTCCATCTATCAACATGCATCTAACATGAGATTTATGAATAAGGAATTCAATATGGAGGGGTTAATTATGTGGATGGGTCAATGATTTGTCATCCTCTTCAAAAAAGGAGAGGTAATGTGGTGCGGAGATGTGATTGACCATCACTTGGAATTTGTCTTTATCAATGTCCTTTGGGATGTTAGTAGGATGTAGAGCATGTTCTAGGATTTCCCTATGTAATGTGGATATTTTGAGAAACTCAAAAATGGAAATTTTGGTAGAGGTTTGTTGTAATTGGTCTACCAAGTCATATTTTTCTCTAGGAATAGTAACCACATGTTTTGTTGCTGGTTTAGGAATAGTAATGGTAGGAACTTTGGACGTCGATGTTGGTTTTGGAGGTCCTTTGATTGTGACCTGTGTCTAGCTCTATGTTATGGCATTTGAGTGGAATGAGACACCTTTGATTGTGACCACATTGATTGACTCAGTCTTAATGTCAAGCATATTGATCACATTGTCATTATTGGAATAGGTGTAGTTGACTTCGTTACCTTTCCCTTTAGATGTTTCTCCTTTGTTGTAGCTAGGAAAGGGTTTTTTGAATGTTGTATGATCCTCATTGGTAGTGTGTCCATCTACTTTGATCTTACCTCCTTCAATGAGGTCTTGAATGATATGTTTGAGCTTAAGGCAATTATTAGTCTTGTGTCCATTGTTTTTATGGAAGACACAATAGGAATTATCATCCCACCACCTTGGTTTGACCATTGGCTCACATGGTTTGGAATCTGGGATTGTGAGAACTTTGTTTTCCGATAGTGTTTTTAAAATAGTCTCAAAAGGTTCTCCCAAAGGAGTGAAATTTCTTTGGGGTTTTGAGGTCCATGTCTGACCCTTGCTATTATCATTGTTTTCCTTGGGTATGGGCATCATGACTTTGGAATCCTTTCTTGCTTGCATGTTATTAGTCAAATTGAACACCTCAGGTTTAGGATTAATATTAGAGGCAACAACTACTCTGTTATTAACAACATTCTTTTTTTGCTTCCACCATTTAGGCTTGGAGTTGGAGTTGTTGGTTTTGTTTTCATTTTGAATGGTGATCTCTCCCCTTTTGACCATGACTTCCTAGATACGGAGGGGGTTCTTAATCATTCTGTCGAAGCTTGGTGAGTTTTACTTTGTAATGTGTAGTTCAATTTAGGCACTGGTTTATTAACGAAGATCTCCATCTTCTTTGTTTCAGGAATAGCACTTGAATATAATGCAAAAATATTCCTCCACTTTTGTAGGAAGTGTGTAAATGATTCACCAGTTCTCTATTTGGTATTACATAGGTCCATCATAGTCACATCATGTTGGATGTTGTAGGACTAATGTTGGATGAATCATTGGATCAACTCCTTGAATTTTTTGACCTTAGGGTTCAGTTTTGAGAACCACTCCATGACATTACCTCCTAGACTTCTTGGAAATAGTCGCATGAGGTATGTAGGTTCGTGCATGTATTCTATGATCAGAGCACAGAATTCCCTCACATGATCATGTGGGTCAGTTTCTCCTGCATACTTGTCATACTTTGGTCTTGCCACATTGGGAGGAAATGGGATCATAGTGATACTCTTATCAAAAGGAAATAGACAAATGGTGTCCAAAGAGTATTGTGTTTTGGGTTTCTCTTTCTCCTATTTGAGGTTTGTGAGTTTTGTTTGCATAAAAGTGAGTTTCTTGGTGAGAATAGATATAGGAGTTGGTAGCTCCTTTTCTTTGAGCTTTTCCACATCATAATCCTTAGGTAGTTTGACACCTGTGGATGCTAGGTCGAGGAAGTATTTCTCTTTATCCTCATCAATTATTTTCTCCATTATTTTATGGAATCTCTTGCTCTGTTTGAGTTTTTTGTATTCTTCTTTAGTGATTTCATTCTCACTACTAGACTCAAATAAGGGACGATCGAACTTAGGTTCCTCTTCCTCATCCATATCTTCGGGCCTTTTGCCATTGTTATATTCCTCAAAGGCCTCACTCCAACTGCGAGTGTCACTATCCATTTTTGGGGAATCTAGATCGAGTATGGAACTATGAGATGTTTCCCCTTGAAATTGTGGTGTTTTAGAAGGCACTTTCAATCATTTAGATGTGTACTTGTTGTGTCTTGTGTTAACCATGAAGTTGTTTCTCAACTTTGTCAATGTTTGCCAATAGTGCAAGTGAGAGTTTTAGACTGTTCAAGTGGGTGTGTCTAGGTAAAAGTAGCTATTTTTTTCTGGTGGATGTAAATGATTCTAGTGTCAGAGGGTTAGAATGCCCTGATAGTGAGTTGGGAACCAAGTTGTTGGTAGAAAGTGGGTAGACAACACGTATTGAACCGATCATGAAAAACTGACTAAGCATGCAAGGTAGACATTTGAAAGAGTTTTGAAATTTCAACATGGAGACCATAAAAGACAATAGGAACCAGCTAAAGAGACAAAAGGGTATCCTAATCAACTAAGACTTTCTAAGAAATAATTCTGTAAGTACCCCCTGTCCTAGATGCAAGCTCCCAGATGCGAGCCTCTAATGACACCATATGCGAGCATAAATTCTAGATGCAACTATCTGTTGACCAAATGAGAGGTAGTATACCAGATGTGATCCTAAGTACAAGATGCGATACAAGGTATATAGGATGCGATTTTATGATGCTTTTGTCAGATTTTTCTAGTTTTGAATTTTGCATTTTGGGAGTTCATGTAGTTTGTCTGATCTGTGATTGTGCTTGGAGACTTGCTAGTGAGTGAAAAACACATGTATCTGAAGGTTTGAATATTGTTTCTTGTTTGAAGGAGTTTATCTTTTTACTTATTTTTCAAGCACATCAAACATATTTGCACTGTTAGGAGGGTCAAACAAACACTGATCTTTTTCCTATTCTCTAAGTGGAGGATGAAAATCTTTGCTTGTTGACTTAGGTACACACTCAAATACTAATCAGAATATAGCCATCACCAAGCACGCAATGGCTCCATTTATGATGATGTATTAACCAACTCCAAATGAAAGTGAGGGCACAATATGAAAAGTGTCTTGTGGAAATTACTTTCTGCCTTGCACAAAGATTATCACCCTTTCGCGGATGAATCAGGAATTCTTTCAGTTGAAATTGTTGTAGACTATCGGGAAATCTATTCGAAACCGTCCCCCATAGAATTGCACAAGGAAAAATTGAGGCATATAGCCCTATGAGTACCTAAATATATGTAGTCTCATAAGAAAGATTCAAGCGGCCACGCTCCACATATACCAAATCATGTTCAAGGAATGACGCAAAATTCCAAGAACAAAATTGGCTCCATCTTCCGAGGCTTTAGCCTATGAGAAAGAAACTATTTATAGTGAGTTGGAAGGGTTGGCGTAAAACCTATCCTCACTTGGGTCATTCCCAGGAGATTTTTTCCTCAACCGGTAGGCCCTCTACTATTAAATATGTGCACAAAGGATTGGCAAGCTTTAGATGTCTATATTTCTGATTCTTTCAAAGAAGAAGAGCATACTCTCCTAATCTAAGTCATTTTCTCCCAAAATAGAGTCAAGAAAAGTGGTTCTTTCCCTCAAGCAATGTTTTTCCTGATTTAGATGTTCCTAATTTAATGAAAACACAATGCTTGAAAGTAGATTTGCCTTATTCAATTAGCCACAATATTTAGTGAGTTTGCTTGTTCAATTTTTGTGTCCCAAAAAATGAATTATATGGTTGAGCTTGTTCTTTGATCCACGAGATTTAGTGATTTGTGTTGTTCATTTCCTAATCCAAAAGAATTATACAATGTGATTGATTGTTCAGTTAACTCCAAATTCCATTAAACCGAGAAACTGATGTGTGATTTTTTTATTTTCCTTAAAAGGAAAAGAGCATAGTCCTCTAGTCAGTTTAGTGATAGATTGGAAAATGTATCTTAATGTTGAAAGCTTATAAATAGAGGTCAAGATGGGGTTTGGCAACCTAAAAAACTAAGTTAGTATACATTATTTCAACTCCCATGAAAAACCTTCAATAACAACCTACAAACAATTATTAGGCTGCAAAATATCAAAAACACAACTTGATCTAAAAAGATAGAAAATGACACAAAAATATATGCGACTTTCCTTACCAAATGTGATAGCATGCTCCCCAGATGTGAGCCTAAACTGAAAAAGATCCAGGAAATCCCAGATGCGAGCCTCATTTTCTATGGTGGATGGCGTATCCTAGATGTGATCAAGAATGACTAAAAACAACCCTGTAATAGAATCCTATGCATGCAAATTAGTGAAAATTTGATTCAAAATGAGGCTAAGTTGGAAATCGGGCCCCAAGGTGGGCACCAGAAATGTGTGTGTATATTTATGTACCTATTGCCTATGACACAACACTTCAATAAGTCATTCTGTTAGTGAGAAACAAGGGTGAATGAGCATATAAAACCCTAAGATCGACCTATTGCTTCCTAGCTAGGATGAGTGTAGAAAATAACATAATAGCCCTCAAATTATGCTAATACCAATGACATAAATAACCTAGGATGAAAGATTAAGTTTAAAACAAACTATTTAACTATTTAAACATGCATATTAGTCTAAAATGGGCATTATAACCATGTAAGAAAGTGACTAATGGAGTGTGCATGAATCTAGGAAGGAATGGGTAGCATAACAATGCTTTGAGATTCCTTCAAAATCTTGGCACAACAACACTACTATTCAAACTTTGAGGCTTATTATGAGCTCTAAATCCCTTCAATTTATAGAGGAATGGGAGAGAGAGAGAGGGGAGACAAGGTTCATTAATGGAGCCCCTAAGGTCATTAATAAGGTCTAAGAGCCATTAATGCCTTGGGCATTAATGAGGGATGGGCAAGAGGGAATATCCATTAATGGGTCATTAATGAAATTCATTTAAGAGGCATGGGAGGGTGTAAGGTTCAACTTGGCAAGTTGGTCCTTTAGAGAAGTCATGCATGAGAAAGTTGACTTTCTCAAGTGGGTTGAGTTGTTCATCATTCCTTAATGGAATGTGACAACATTAGGAAGGGGGTTAGGATAGAATTATAATTAGGATTAGATTAGCGTGGGAGAAATAGGTTGAGATGGGTTAGAACCCAGGGTAGAAGTGGTTGAGATAGGTTAGGTTGGGGTTTAAGGAAATATAAATGAAATAAATTAAACTTATTTAATTCATTTAAAATATAGGAATTAATTATTTAAGCATTTTATTTCTTTTTAATAATTAAGGGGACTATATCCATTTTAATTAAATTAAATAGGCTAGGGGAATGGGTTATTTCCAAGTAGACAATTGATTTAGGGGTTTATTTAATTCTTTTATAATTAAATACTATAGCCATGTTTTAATTTGATTTGATTTAACTGGTTTGAATTGATTTGAATTGTATGGCTATAATAGTTAATATTTAATTCAGTGATTAAAATCACCTAGGACATCAAATTTGATTTCAAAATAATTATGCCAAGAAGTAACATGGTCATTTGAACATAATTGGGGGTATGATCACACTTAGGGAAAATAAGGTCTATAGTGGGAACAAACCAAATTCAGGTGGTTACACTAACCTGTGAGGAGTATTAATGTGGAGACTTGTTAGGATCTACTATGTTAAGAGATTTTAACAACACTAATGAAGTGTGCACTCGGTTAAAAGATTTATTATAGGACTGTTAAGTCCATCTTCCTTGAAAAGGATTTCTGAAGTGTACCACACTTTTTAGAATGTGTACAATATGTTTGACCTGATTGTATGCAATCTATAATTTCTTATTACAGATCCATTAAAGCTCACACTATATGAATATCACCTATAGTGATTGATTAATACATTTTCCTGCTCATCGGTAGCCTGTGTTATGTTCTTAACAATCGATTTGATCTTTGTCTATGTTGCTGCATGAATTATCTTGTGTGATCCTTAGATTCTCTAAGTGGCTACAATCATTATCAAACTACATGTTCATAATTGATTAAGCATCTATTTATACAAGTATTTGAACTATTTTAAAATCACACATTACAATGTTAACTCTAGATCCAAGGTATACAACTTGACCTTGATCCTTTAGTTTGCATGTTTTTAAAATAGTTAAAATAATAAAAACAATAATAAATACATTGCTTTCTCCTCAGGTAATCAATTTAAAACAAATCAAGAAGCTAGAAAAAAACTTCAGCGATTTATCTAACATGGAAATTCCGATCCACTTTTTGTGGGATATAACTGACTATCAGTTCTTGATCGTCAGTGTGAACAAAAATTTTGTCAGGGTTCCTTCTTTGAAATGATTGTCGGGTTCCCTTCATTTTTTAGGTTCCACTCTTGACTATATCATCATGTTTCACTATTGGTTACTCGTCGGGTTCCCTTGTCCTTTTTGTCATTGGGTAACACTAAATAGTGTTTGCTGGGATGCTTTATATTTGGCAGTATCACTAACCTGAGCATCGGGTAGTGTTGTGCCCTGTCTATCAGTGCAGTATAAATCGGTGGTGTTAATCATATTTTTCCTTGTATATACTAATGACAAAATATAATGTCTTCAACCTACTAAGTTTTCTAGGATAAATTTTTGGTCCCTTTGGAAGGTGGTCATTAATGTCTTAATGACATTCACGATCATCAATTACAACATCAGTAAACAAAACTCAATATAAAAATATAATTTTTAAACCTAAACCATAACATAAAACATTAGATGGAATGGCATTACCTTGATGATTAATTCTATAATATTCCAACTTCCATACACAAGGTGTCATTCTTTGTGTCTTTGATGTAGTCTCTTATTTCCCATTGAAAAGATGTTTTTTAGTATTTTGATACTTATGATTTCTATGGAGGAAGTACCTATACTCATCAAACACCTACTTTCCTAAACTTTTTGAATGAAGAGATTACATATTTGGACCACAAACTGGACATGCAAATTTTCCCTTTTTTTTTAAAGATTTACAAGATAATGTATAATTAGATTAAATATGTTAACTTTTATAATTATAATTATCATGCGCAACTTGAACACTATAACATAATAGAAAATGTGTTAGCCTTGGGGTATCATGTATTGTCCATACAAGGATTGCATGGAATTGAAATTGTCTTTGTCCTATTGGTCTAGAGATGTCATGTATAGTTACACCATTCCATAACTCCATAAAATTGTTGATAAGAGGCTCAATATATACATTCATATCTTTAACTTGGTACATACCTAGTTGAATGAACAAAAATATTACATAATTATTATGGCCATTTTACTGGGATATTTATAATTAAATGTAGATGACTATTATATGATAAAATACCTAGAACAATAATCTCCAACATTATGTGCTCCATGTTTAGTGACATCCATGGAGGAATGTTATTGTTGATAACAAAATCAGGCCACATTGGGTAAACAGATCTCAACTCTCCAAATGGATTGACATCGTCTGCTACCAATGAAAGCTGGGGATTACAAGGTTATTATTTAAAGTGTGGACACTTTTCCTCTATTTCCATAAATGTCAAACCATCTGCTGGATAATGTCATGTTGACTTCTATTGCGTGCATGGTAATCCATAAATTTTTCCAAGCTAGTGCACTTGAATAATCGTTGCACAAGTGGAATAATGAGAATATAATTAAGAACCTTGTGAGGCACCTTTTTTTATTTTTTTTATTCGATATCTATAGGTATGACATTCATGGAATTATGTTGAAAATTGATGTTTTTTATGAGATATAATATGATCACTGGGACAAGCATCTATTTTTTGATACTCCATTCCAATATCTTTCATAATGGCAGATAATTCTCAATATGAGCGAGGTAGAATATTTGAAGGTGGTAACAAAAAATCACCTATCAATGTACAACAAAAAATATAGTTTGTTAATATAAATAATATTAATGGTACATGATTCACCCTTTATTAAATATAATGGTATATATGACATACCTTAACATACATAAGATTTTTATGTTAGATAAAAATTCATAACCTTTAAGTTCACCAACAACAATACAACAGAGAGAAGAGTTGTTTGGGATCCTTCGTAAATATCCTCATATGTCTTTTCAAGTATAGGTAAATCATGCACAATATCAAGGTCATCTTGATCATCATGATCTGATGCGCCAGTTCTAAATGTTTCATGGATCAATGTATTTGTACCATCATCTTCAATTGTGTTTTCTGGCACATGACTGTCATCTTCCATGGGATCTTTATCTTCAAATTTGATATTCATATCTCCATGTTCCTCCACTTCAAAAACTATATTCTCTAGGTTATGGTGGTCCATATCATGTGCCCTAGGGTGCTTGACCTATATAAAATTGATCAACATAAATAAACCATGAATATGATCCCATCATCAAATGATATCTTATGTATATAAATTGTTAAAATGATATAATGAACAACTTACCAATGGGTGATAATCATGTCCCCCCTCAATGCGACCATGGTCCCTAGAATTTTTATTAGTTGTTTTGATTAGAAGTTTTCTTGTCTTTCAAATTGAACCAAAACCATTTAACATTCAACATACTAACATAGTAGTCGGGTACTCAAACTACCTGCTATGGGGACATCACATGGACGAGTACTTTGAGGTATTGAGGAGATCAACATCATTCTAATTTAAAAGTCAACCTTAGTAGTAACAATTATTTAGACTAAGTTTGCAACTGTTGGGTCCCAACAACATTTTAGACTAGTTTCATCATTAGCCTGATACTTGAGAAAGAGTTGAATTAACCAGAGTAAAATCAACATTACTCCTCTCACTAATAAGAGTAATGAGATTAAGGACATCATTTGAAAAACATGTTATAAATGAATAAGAGCTATGCTGAGAAAGACACCATAAACAAAAGTATAGCTTTATAAAGAAAGGTATAGATTTACAAAGAAAAGCCTATTAAGCTCATCAATTAATAGGTAGGAGATATTTTCCATAACAAGTCAAAGTGTTATATTTATATAAGCATTCAACTATGTAGTTTTTTTAGTTAAACTCATTGACCCATGTTTCATGAGTAGTGGTTCACTCATTATGCTTAGGCGTCTATAGTGGCTCAAGGATTTGTTGAAAGGGTTCAAGATAGGTTACAACCAAATGAATCTCTCAATAAAAAGGTTCCTTATGCCCTATTTTATTATTTCTTTGATATATTTCATGTTACAAAGTATGAACCTATCGGTAATTTGGTGTGGACCATGTGATGAAGAATCTTGGTTGTGCTTGAGTAGTCAAGAGTGATTATTTAAAACTAGAAATCCCCATCATCAGATTTGAGAACCCTATGAGGTCACCATCAGGTATCTAAGGTGATGATCCCATGAAGGGACCTAAGACTCTAGCAGTGAAATGGTCCCATGAAACATAAGTATGTTTTACATTTTAAATCTACATTTAAAAATATCACAATACAAGCCATTAAACATAAGGAAATTTTACTAGCTAATTCTACATTTATAATATCACACTACAAGAGGATTCCTCATAAAATTTTATTGTCTCATAAATAATAAATTAATTTCTTAGCATCTCCTTCTAGATCACCCTTGGATATTATAGCTACTAATCTAATTGTTGGATACTTCAAGGAAGACATGGAAGATGCATATACAGTGCACTAAAAGTTACAATGCATTCTCTTTAATTCCAAAGAAAAGAAGGCATTAGGCCTAAATAGTTATAAGAAGGGCATGGATCAGAAAAATACCTTTATCTCAATAAAAAGAGGCTTCCAACAAGGCCCCAAAAACCCTCTCACTTTATCTAGAGAAATAAAAATAAGAAACATATTTTAAAGAGAGAAGGGATGATACATAAAATTTAGATTCTAAAATGTTGATGTTTATTCATTTCATATAAATAATTCTAATCCCCTATAGAAGGAAATATAAATAATGTTGTCACTTTAATGGAAGGTTGATGAAAACCATATAGGGATAGGAGATTCCACTATACAATTCATCAAATAAAGAAATTATTATATTAATAACTTGCATACATAGTCCTGGAAAAAAACATTTACTTAATTTAATTTTTGTATCTTTCATAATTTCCATAGTCATCCAAAATATGAAAATTGATTGATTGCATAGTCATACAAAATATTTGTAGATATTAAAAATCAAAATATAGAATGTGGGTATTAATAGGTGGTTAGAATGTTATCTTTCTCAAAAAGTGCTATAGTTAATATTGCACCAACATGCACACCCCTTACTTAATTCAGAATCCTTGGGAACTCATAATTGAGCGGTATAACCCAAACGCTGCAAAGAACCTTATGTAGAATTGGGGGTGTAGAAGGATGTTCTTTGCACCATTTGGGTATACTGCTCAATTTTACAGACCAGGATTGTATTGGCCTCTCATTCTCTCCATTGTAGCCTCAACCTGATTCAAAATTTGATAGGTTTGAAGCATCTAACACTTTATTAAAGTCCAAGATTAATCATATGCTCATCAACTTATAAAAATTATCAACCAATGATATGATTTCTCCCATTACCTTTAAAATTGGAAGAACACTTCTTTCAAGTCATTTCACACTTTTTTAGATGCTGACCCTATAATAGACGATCCCCTATCCAACATTAAAACCATTAGTCATCATAGTTTATACAAATACTAAAATGAATGGTAATGAGTATACTTGAAGATTGAAAAAGATCAATCATTTTACCATACTACACAATACACAATTAAGGGTAGGTAAAAGTAAATTATTTAGTGTTTAGAAAAAGTAACCATATAGGGATAGGAGATTCCACAATAAAATTCACCAAACAAAGAAATTATTATATTAATAATTGTAATACATAGTGTTGGATAAAATTTCAATGAGCTAAAATAATATTATGCAAGAAGGTTTAATGCCAAAACAAACAGGGTTTCTTATAGTAAGATTGATAAATTTTAGGAAGATAGATATAATGAGTAAATAAATCCAACAAACATATAACTCAAAATATTAAAATATACTTTATATCATAGAACATTAACAAAGTAGGGGATTGTTTCTCATTCTCATCTGGTTTCATGTGTTGTTTGACTAATTTCATCTACTTCCTGACTATTCACCTATGACAACAATACACATTTACCCTCACAAGTCCCAACTACGACCGCTCCTTCATTAAAAATAAATTATATAATCCTCTCATACCTATGATCCCATAGAACACTCATCCTAAAATTCATTAAAAACAACCAACTCTGATCCCAATTCAACTTAAACAACTTCTAATTCAAGACATAAAACCTGATTCAAATTCTTTTTTTTTTTTGACCGGTAAAAGGCCGAAGCCAGAATTTTATTAATATTAAAAATAATTTTTACAGTATAACCCCACTCACTGCGGGCGCTGGTAGGAAAGAGTGGGGTTGAGAAAACCTCCAGCCTTGCCTGGGACAAAGTCCTATACCTGATATAGAAATATACGTGGGCATTCCCACGACTCGAGATTTGTCAAGATTTCATAAATACATAGGTCCGTGGGCATACCCACTACCGAAAAAATTAACAATTTACAATTTACAAATTATAATGACCATGATAGTTACAATTTTGATCACATTTTGAGATATCATTCTGCGGTCCTATAACTTCAAAGGGTGCTTATACTTGGTGCCGAGTTGAGTCCTTCCTCCTAAAATGCATAACAGTTTCCTCGACAACCAATGGTCAACTTATCAACTTTAAGAATAAATTTACCTTAGGCAGTGAGACCTTGTTCCGAGAGT
>MU227994.1:3091309-3117569 GCA_018584345.1 Thuja plicata | reverse complement strand
TATCTAATACTACCTTTTTGGTTTCTGAATTTTTACAATCTATTAGGAAGAAGAAATCTATGAGGGTGGCGATACTTACCTCACATGGGAGCATTGCTTCTAGGGCTTCTGTGATGTCCAGTAAACTCGCTCCAACTCCTTTCCAGTGCACAATAAGACCTGCTTCTGCAAAGTAGTTCTGATTCTATACTATAGATTTGATTTCTAGGATTACTTTGTTAGATTTGTAATTAGAAATTGTCCTATCTCTATTATGATCAATTAAATTCTTACTATTTTGCCTATGTGGCGGTGTATAAAGAGAGTTAGATACCTTTAATTGTTCACCATTCGTGAGATTGGGTTTATGGACTGGATGCTTACCAGCCAATCGATGGTGAGGGGGAGAGTAATACCTGTCTTTATGTGTATGAGGCTCTGAAGAAAGATTCTCAATATTCTCCCCAGCCGCAGCATACCCTGATCCCATACTTAAGGTTTTTGTAAAGGAAGGGGGGGTGTGAACTGGATTTGATCCATTTGGCTTGGTGCATTTGTGATGCTCATCCCTGAAGTTTCCCTTCCTTCCCAAAACCCCATTGCGAATGTGGGGGGGAGAATAAGAGCTGATGTTTGGAGAGATCTTCTCTAATCTCAGTGAATCAAAAGGATTACTTAGAGGAATCTCCACTCTCTCCACAAAATGTGATCTTACCTTCTTCTTTCTTTTTACCTCTTGCCACTCATATTCTCTCAACCTAGCAACCCCGGGATCCACCTGGGCCATTGAAAAACCCCCTCTCCCCAAGGCAGAATGAGGATCATTGGATTGCTTAGCCGGTTCAGCTTTGGGTTTTAGGGCCCCCATAATCTCGAGGTTTCTTGAATTCTATAGTGCATACTTCATTTTGGCAAAACAAATCAACTGGCTATCTAAATCCTTTACAGTGAAGACTTTTGGAAGCCGAGTAGTAGTGCATTTTTCAGATTTCTTGTCTGTGAAAACCCTAGATCCCAGGGTAGGCTTATTTACTAGGGAAAAATCCCTTTTGAATCTCTGCTTTCATCCAATCTTTTCTATTTTTGATTGGCGATAAAATCTTTAAGATGATCGTAGTTAAGGCTTGGGGAACTCACATTCTTTTGACGGCAATCCACAGTTCGGTGTCCATATAACCAACAATTAAAGCAGTAGCCAAAATAACCAATATCGCTGGTATCCTCTTTCAAAGCCTTTCTCTATTCATAAAACCTGGTGTCAGTATACCTTAATTTTTTGAAGACGGTTTTCCGTGGTTTAAATCTTGGTTTCACTGTCTGCTAAAATTCACCTATTTTCGCATCCATTTTTGTAAATCTCTTAGATTTTCGAATGACTGTAAAGTTCACCCTCAATTTTCATTAAGAATTCACTGTTGTAGAAGCCCAGATCGCTACCACCTTGGATGAATTTCTCATGTAAAATCAGACCTGATTCAAATTCTTGTCCCATTCCCTGTTGGACATTATACCTAGAATTGTTTGGTTGACCAAACCCTGCTCCTTTTTGGTTCCAACCCCTACACAAAATTCAATACTTTTTCCACACCTTCCCAACTCTTAATACCTTCCACCAATAGTTCTTCCAACCAAGAACAATACACAAGACATACTACCTTCACTATCCGATGATGACAATCATAAATACTTTCGCAAAAATTTAGTATCATGTCCTTACCTTAGAATAAATATTTTTCCACTCACTTGGACCTCCTCTTAACTCTCTAATAGTTTACTCTCAACCCTCATATCATTCTCAATCAACTGGTATGGACAAAGTCCTTCAAAATGACCAGTTACTATTTTGAGACAACATGCAGTCAGTTTCCAATACTAAAAACACGTCCTTGCTAATGCATGGTTCTCTACAAGGACCAAGACATGAAATAAGTCACCTTCCCCATATTCCTATCCAACACGGGGCTCCAAAACATGTGAAACAATAGTGAAGGTTGCAATAGTAGAGGGGGTCTATTTGCTTGTTGTGAATAATGAATATGTTTAATGGATTCTAACCTGTTGAATAGAGTATATGATGAGGGTATGATGGAAATACCATAAAGTACTCTTGTTTATGGTATTATATGGATGATATATTGTTTTTTTTTTATCATAATTAATGCATTTCTTATAGTGTGGAGAAAGATAGTTCACTATTTGGTATACAAAGATACATAATTGTTTTATTATCAGGATGAAGGTTAAAGAGATGAAGGTAACAACTTGTTCAAAGGACATTTTTTAATGGTTCTTTAAAGCATTATTTGAGATTGTAGTGTGGTCAATTGCTGCTATTGACCTTTAATTTAATGATTTTGAGACTATTAATGATGTCTTTGGAGAGAATGTTATACTTTTTGGTAGAATTAAATGGTATGAAATAATATCTGAAGACCTAAGATGTAACATGAAACATTTATTTATTTTAGTCCATGAAACACTAATGATACACAAGTGATAAAATTATTTAAAATTATATTTAAGGAGATGATGCTAACAATTTTGGGATAGATCACCTCTCATGATTTTGGTGATACAAGATTCCTTAAAGTAGAATATGGTTGATGGAAGGTCATTTCAGAAGCTTAAGGAATTTATGTGCACAACTCCAGTTCAACTGCTCTATATATTTCTAAAACATTCATTATGGAATTTGATGTCTTAGGATATGACGTAGGATTAGTTTTCATGCAAGAAAGAAGACCCATAGAATATGAGAACCATCAAATTAAAGGTCAAAATTCATTGAATCAAGTTTTGAGATGGAAATTTTGGATATCTTGCATGAAATTAGACAATGGAGACTTTATATAATGAACAAACACTTTCAAGTAAAAACAAAATCTGATAGTCTCACATATTTATTTAAATAGAGGTTTTCATTTGAAAAATAGTCACAAATATCTAGAGATGTGAATTTGAGATCATATATATGATTTAAGGAAAGGAGAATGTTTTGGTTGTTCCTCTTATAAGGAGGGATGAACCAACATAGTCACTATTGTACACCATTTCCATTTTACAAGTATATTGGATAAATGATCAAAGAAAAGAGTGGGATGAGACAAATAATAAGAATCTCATTGAGCATATCCAATATGATTCAAATGTTTCAAACATATATGTACACAAACAAAAAATTTTATGGTAAGACACATTTTACATAGGTAAGAATTTAATACTTAAGATTAAGATGTTTTGTAGAACTACGTGCTTCTCTAGTAGCTGGGCACTTTGGATTCTTGAAAAATTATTTTAGAAAACTTATTTTGAGAGGGGTTAATGAGTTATGTTCAAAAATTTGCAATATAATGTTGTAAAGATGAAAATAATGATGTCTGTATTGATCTCCTAGATAGTATTTTCAAACTAGATGTTCATATGTAGAAGAGATCAATGGAATAATTTAATCGTTTATATTAAATTTGTATTGAGAGTATTTGAACATTGTATTGAAATTGGGAACATAAATTAATGTAGTAAAATACCAACCTCACATCATAGCAGATCTGAAAATGCCATTTTATGAAGCATGTGTTGAGCTCCTAGAAAATCTAAGACCAGATCTGGAATGGAAACGTAGAGAAAAATAAAACCCATAAATCATTTTCCATTCTGAGATAGTTCTGATTTGCACCCTCAAGTCAATGTCACCATTTGCAAGAATTTCCAATTGCACCCTAGGTCACAATAGACCTAAAAAGTCTCAGATCAAAATTCTATTTTTGAATCTCGAAAGTTTGCTGAAAAGGGTATCTGGATATGTACTCTATTTCACTATTCCCAAACCTGTAACTCCCAAAAAAACACTTGCAAAGATCTGAAAAAGAGGGGTTTTGGGGTGGCTATATAGGGTTTTTCCTCAGTAAAACTCCCATTTTTGTGATCTCCACCTCCAAGAATAGCCAAATATAGTCGAATGTATGTGTGTGTGTTGATTTTGGGAAAATCTTTGAATGTGTAATGTCAAGATCTAATCCTATAGATTAAAAACCCTAACATGAATTAAAAATGAGAAATCAATGCATATAAATGAATGTGATAAAGAAAGCATACCAAACCTCCAAGGCTAAAGTACTCCTATCAAACTCACAATCCATAATTTCTACCACATGATAATGTCCTTTGAATGCTTGAAGGTTGAAGATGGTGGATCCCAAAAGAAGGAAAGAAGGAATATGTCTCTCTTGCTCCAAAGAAGATCCATAATGGCTTGTCTACAAAAGTGCTTGAATGTCTTAATGCATCATCATTTCTAGTTCTTCTATATCATCCTCTTGCTTTCTTTCCGCATCATGATGTCAAAATTATAAGTTCATCATATCCTCTTATGATTCTTTTTCATGTCTCCAAATGAAGGCAAAAAAGAGTGTTTATATAAGGATCTCAATATAGACCTCCTAGGGAAATGCAAGGGACCCAAATTCAAAATTCACCTTGAATTATGGTCCCATTACAATAAAAAACTAAGGAGGGGATGTATTAATCCAAATATTGGGGAAGACACTTCCGCATCTAGACTTGGGGACCTATTTTAAGTTTTAGAACCCCAATAGCCTCCAAATTTGAAAGTGGGGACCATCACCTGACAGGGGTCAAGGTTGACCTCATCCTTGACCTAGGTAAAGGAAGACCTCAACCTTGACCTAGGTCAAGGTATACCTCCACCCTAACCTAGGTTAGGGTTGACCTTGACCCTAAACTGAGGTTTAAGGCATGTCACCTTGGGAAATCTGTAGGATTCCTAGGTCATCCAGGGACCCAGGGAGGTGAGAAAACATATTAGGATGTTAGATAGAGGCACAAAGGCCAAAGAGTAAGAGTGATGAAGATTTAGGAGATCAAATACATAGGTTCTATCCAAAAATATGGAATCATAGAAAGGGATATTAAGGAGGTCCTATAGGACACTAACCCTAATTTTACCTAGAAATGCATAATCAAGTGCATGTGCATCCTAAATGCAAATCTAATATGAAAATGTACTAAAAAAGGGTACTAAACCTACCAAAATGGTAGTTCTTCAATTTTAATATGATACATTTAGCCCCAACTTTAGCTTAGGTATGACACTATGTGAATATGCAAGCTAAAGTAAGAAAACATTATAAAGTAAAAAAGATATAGCCAAGTTCTCAATGTGGAGATTCTACAAGAAACCGTTAGTATCTGCAACCTGCAACACAAGGTTAATGAAAATCCAAAGAGAACCTAAGCCTTACTAAGATGGTTTTGAGAAATGTATAGGGCCCCTTATTCCCCCCCCTATTTTAGCTAACTAATTCTGAAAGGTGAAACAGGGGGATAAAGTTAGATCTATACATTGAATATGAAATTTGTTGAAAAAGTCCTTTCCAAATTTTTTATAAATATTCAAAATCTTCCTAAACCTATTTAGGAGGTTAGGTATCTGAATCACAATTCTAATGACACTGACATCACTAAAAACGGAGCTACCAAACTCAAGTTATGATGAAAAGAGTGAATGCTTATCTAAATGCACGTAAGAGGAAATTCAAATTTGACCTAAGTAAATTCAAATGAAACCCTAAGTAAACCATAATAAAACCCTAATTTGATGCTATAAATAATATGAAGAGCACTTACCTACTCATTC
Organism: Thuja plicata; assembly: GCA_018584345.1. Taxonomy (NCBI): domain Eukaryota; kingdom Viridiplantae; phylum Streptophyta; class Pinopsida; order Cupressales; family Cupressaceae; genus Thuja; species Thuja plicata. The sequence goes on along the minus strand of MU227994.1, from coordinate 3,111,934 downwards.
TTACCATTTGTAGAGCTTGGAATTGAGGAGAAAGATGCCAAAGAGAGAGGAACTTCGAGCGAGTTGCGTCGAGGTCCTCCGAGAGTATCTGGCCAGTGGATAGCCACTGCCTAAGGTAGGTTCCTTGTTTTGATGTTTTGATTGATAAATTCCTATTTTTATAGGGAAGGTCAACCCTGACCCAGTTATGTTGACCCTAATTTTGGTAGGTAAACCATAACTGGGAAGGTCCAGTCCTTTTTGGGGATAATGTCAAACCTAACCCAATAATGTTGACCCCTAACCCAAAAATGTCAACCTTGACCCAAAAAGGTCGACCCTGACCCAAAAAGGTTGACCTTGACTAGGTCAAGTGAGAATTTTAGTTACTTGATGATAAATGACTAATATGATGTTTTTTTGTGCTACAAGATCTGGTACGTCTCCTTGAGCATCCCTTTGGTGGGGTTCTATTAGCTTATAAAGAGAACTTGTCTGAGCTATAATATGAGGATATATAGTTACTGAAATATGTGGGATTGTAATGGGTAGAAATCCTACCATAGATGAGGTTCCATCAGTCCATGATATCAGCCATAATAGAGAAATGGGATGAGGACACTTGTTCATTTCATCTTCCATTAGGAGAGATGATGATCACATTAGAGGATGTGTATAGGATCCTATGACTTCCAGTCTGAGGTGAGCCTATTAGACCGAGAGTAAAATGGGGTCCTCCCAAGGTATTTGTAGATGGAGAGTATTGTTTTGGATGGGTACCACAGATGAGGACTTGGTTAGATCAGATCACATTATCATCCATACTAGTAGGTTTGACACCTTTGGTATGAAAAGTAATGATATCTATACTCTCATTGGTTGTGATACCCAACACAAAGGGTAAAGTTTCCTTATTACCATTTACTGATCTCGTGCATAGGATGGAGGGTGACAGAATTTTTTTCTCATGACATTGCAACATGTTAGCCCATCTCTACCACAAGTTGAGTGAGATAATGAGATTTCAATGAGAGAGTCTTATGGTATGCACCTTGTTACAGGTTTGGATGTTTGAGAATTATGCATGTAATCAACCACAGAGTGTTCCATTGAAAGTAGATGCGAGCACACCAAAAGCCTTTGCTTATCCACTAGGAGATGTATGTAAGTATGGAGATATCCTCTTTTGGAGGGTACACTTTGACCATATACTAGGGGTGGATGTGATATGGAGACCATACTATTAGATAATAGGATGGCTAGATACTTGACACTAGTTGAGACACTCCCAGCAGCGCAAGCTACTAGAGGGTCCAACTAGTCATGTAGTGATGCCATATTATTATGATAGAGTTATGAGGTAGTTTAGTTTGACACAGGGAGTCCCTCGAACAATACCTTGGTATAGGTATCTAATGAGAAATTACTAGAGACCCAGCACCATACGTAGACCTACAGTAGCAGATATTGTTGATAGTGATACATATGAGATAGATGATATAGAGGTGGACCATACCGTATCTCATCTAGGGGTGAGCAGAGAGTATATCATATACTGGAGTATACAAGGGACCCATCCTATCTTCCTTGATGACTACCCTATAGGTGATCTAGGTCTTTCAGAGAGGATTCACCGAGATGTTGATATGCTAGAGGGGGAGGAGGAGGATCATAGAGATGAGGAGGAGCCCTTTCCTAAGGTAGATCCCAAGGTAGAGGAGAGAGAAGAGGAGAGATCAGATGAGGGAGGACATGAGAGAGCATATGAGAGAGCAGAGGATATGCCCCTAGGTGGTAGTACTGGTGTGGATGATCAGGTGACCCATGCTGTTCCATTGAGATCATGTTGACCTCCCCGCACACACATAGAGACACCACCACCTAAACCTAGACACAATGAGCGAGGAGAGGGTAGTCAATCCATGCCCCCACCATCTAGATCTTTTGATGATACCCAGGAGGGAGATCCAGGTATGATTTATGTAATTGATAAAAATATTTGAAGTAAAAGTTTTGTTAAAAGAAGTACTAAAAGATAGATATGTTTGAATTTTGCAGCTAGTGTAGCGGAGTGGAGGAGCTTTGTATCCAAGGTTCTGAACAATACTTGTTTATCCTACCAACTACCAGCTAATGAGAGAGAGTCCCTTATTGGATATAAAGATCTTGGCTGGCATGCTAATATTTTTGCATACGTCCACCAAGAGTTGAGGTTGTGCAAAGAAAGGGAAGAGAGATTAATGGCTGACCTACAGAGAGCTTGTGAGCACAACCATGAGATGAGAATATTGAGGAGTCATACACAGACTACCTTACCAAGATCTTCTACATCACACCATGGGGCAGAAAAAGTTGGGAGCCACCAACCCTTAGAGCATAGAGATAGAGATTGATAGCCATGGCATATGTGCCATATATGTACCAAACTCTTGGATATTTATATATGAAAATTTTTCTTGTCCAGTTAGTTCTATGAATGATTACTTGTTGTTTTCATCAATACAAAAAAACTTAACATAAAGAAAGAAATAAAATTAATGTATGAATGAATTCAAATCATATGACCTACAGAACAAACATAGCCATTCTATAGGGAATACATAAATACATAAAGTAAAGTTGATGTATTAGGGATAATAACATTTGAGATGCATAATATTAATAGGTTCCTTAAGGGGAACACCATTCATATCATAAATATTATAAGCAGATAAAGTAAAATCCTCAATTACCACAAAAGGTCCAAGCCAATTAGGGATAAATTTCCCTTTTTCACTAGGTAAAGCATTTAGATTCCTTTGATTTTCATATCAGACTAAATCAGCTACCAAAAATGACCGCTCAATTACCTTATGATTGTATTTTTTTTGGAGTGATTTATGATAAGCCTTAATATGTTCCAAAGCATTTATCCGTTGTTCATCCAACATCTCTATTTCTTGTAATCATTATTCCTGGAAGGTATCTTTATCAATTATCCCATGGAATGAAACATGTAAAGAAGGTATTTATAATTCTAATGGCATAATAGCATCAGTACCATAAACAATATTATAAGGAAAACTACCTGTGGTAGTGCAGACACTAGTCCTATAAGGCCATAAAGCATAAGAAAGTTGAGTATGCCAATCTTTCGCATGTGTATTGACTGTTTTCCTTAGGATTTGTTCGATAAATTTTTCCGATGCTTCCACTTGACCATTAGATTGAGGATAGTAAGGAGTATAAAATCTATGTTGAATATGATATTTCTCCAAGAATTTCATTACTTTTTTTTTAAAAGAAGTACCATTATCTGAAACTATCGTTGAAGGAATACCAAATCATGCTATAATATGATTAAGAATAAAATCACAAATAACATCTGTAGTAGTAGAGTGGAGAGGAATAGCCTCTACCCACTTTGTAAAGTAATCTATAGCTATGAGAATAAACATATGTCCTTGAGAAGAAGCTAGTGAAATTTTTCCAATAATATCAAATCCCAAAATGCTAAAAGGCCATGGAGCAACTTGATTACAAAGCTCACGAGCAGGAGCATGAATTAAATTACCATGTTTCAGACACTGAGGAAACTTCTTAACAAATGTAAAGGAATCTTGTTCCATTGTTTTCCAATAATATCCCATTCTAAGAAGTTTATTAACTAAATATTTCCCACCAAAATGTCCTCCACAAGAACTAGAATGAGCTTCTACTAAAGCTATTGGGACTTCGGTTCTGCTAAGACATCTTAATAAAAAACCATTATAAGAATGTTTGTAAAGACTATCGCTGAAAATTATATATCATGTGGAAAGCTTCCTAATACGATTACACATGTTCCTTATTGCCAATTCAGGAAATGTATTGTCTTTCAAAAAATTAAAGATATGCGAATAATTCATCCAAATGCAAGTTACAACAATCACTATTTGTATCATCTTAAAATGGAAGCACTTCCATGTTAAGAGCATTTAGCCCTCCTTAGGGGACATTTTTAACCTCTATCATATCATCCCCCCCATTTCTGCATCATATCATGCTTTTGTGCTGGTTGAGGACCCTGATTGGGCCTCTCCAGGAACCTTCTATCCCACCTGGCACTTTTTCTAGGGGTTCTGACCCCCTAGGTCGACCTCAACCTTGACCTAGGTCCCCCTTTCAAATTTGGAATTTTTTTAGTTGCCAGAGGTCATCCAAAATTCATTTCCCACTTCTGGGTCAGCTGTTTTGGTGTTTTGAAGAGGTAAATATTAAATTATATTTAATATAGGTCCTCTTCTAGGGGCATGGGTCTAATTGGAATTTAATTATCCTATGTCAACTTCCTTAGAAGATTGTGCCCTAATTTCATATAAAAGGAAACATTTCTCTCTCATTTCCTCTAAGTCTTCCAAGTGCAAAAATCTCTAACCAAGACTTTGTTCAATCATCCATCATTCTACATGTTTTCAAGCTCTCAAGGTGTTCAATTCTTCCTCTAAAGCATTCAATTCCTCCATTGAAGATCAAGGATTCAAGCTTTCAAGCCTTTGAAGGGATTTGGTTCAAGCATGCAAGATTTATCATTCAAGCCCTAGATCTAGCCATCATGATGGTGTGATCTTCCTTCAAGAACCTTTGTGCATCCTCAAGACTCCTTCATCATCTCTTCAAAGTGGATTTCAGGCATACAATCATGGAGGTTTATGGTTTCTAAAGTCCATGCTTTCATATTTACATACTTTCTTACATTTGAATTACAATTACATATCTATTCAATATCATAGCTTCATTGTTAGATTCAATTCTACTACTTTCGAGCATTCTTATTTCAATTATTGATTTCAAGTTTAATTCCTAAATCAGGGTTTGACTAAGGCAAACCCCTCCCCCCCCCAAAAAAAACCTCTTTTTCTTGTAGGTACAGGTTCAGGATTGTAGATTTGAGACTAGATCTGGATACCCTTTTCGACTTTCTTTCAGACGATGCAAATTGATTTTCTGTCTGACCTGTGCAGGTCAAGGTCGACATTATTGGGTTAGGGTTAAAATTTGTGGATCAAGGTCAACATTTTTCATAAGATGACATCAGAATAGAAAAATATTTCATGGTTTTTTTGCTCTCTGCATTTCCTTTCCGGATCATACTTCACAGTTTCTAGAAACTAAGTATAGACCCTAGAAAACAACATTCTTTGATCTGTAACATTTCAAGGTTAGTACTTTTCTATCATTCATTTCAATTCAAATCCTTAATCATTCTAAATCTATCACACATTTACATTCACACACACCAAAAGTTAAGAGGGAAACCTAGGATCTCCTTCTTTATTCTTATTTCCAATAGATTGATTCACTTGTCCATTGATTTTTTTTGGGTTGATCAACTTGGATCCTTTCTTTGTGAATTTGAGAATAAAGGGGAATGTCTTATTTATCCCTCCACTCTAAACATTAAATGTAAGGTGATAAGTGATGTGAGTATCAAAACACTCTTATTCAATAAACATCATTTTTCTCTTTTACATTTTGGTGAACCCGACATGAATCGAACACGCAACCTTCTGATCAATATGCTAAATCCTCGAAAGGTAACGTACATAAGTTGCTAAATCCTGAATGGACACACATTTTATATTCCATAGTGATACAAGAATGTTGATCTATGGATATTTTCAAAATCCATTAGAAGATGCATTTATAATTACAAGCACAGTTTATGGGTGAACCTGTTGGGCTCTCCCTCCAGGGTGATTCATAGTAAGGTGGGCATCTTACTAGGTGAGGTAATCACTTTCTCTTCTCTCTTTTGCTTTCATGCTAGTAGGATTAGATCATGAAGCTATTTTATCTATGGTTTTGTTCTTGTCTTACTTATGTAGTCATGTATGTTTTCTATGATTGATTGCTCTTTATTTCCATATCTGTATATATGTATGCTGAGTTAGAATCCTTGGTTTGGGGGCTCATATCCCTGACTTAGTGATCCTTTTTAGGTTGATTAATTTGGATCCTTCCTTTGTACATTTGAGAATAAAGAGGAATGTCTTATTTATCCCTCCACTCCAAACATTAAATGTAAGGTGATAAGTGATTTGAGTATCAAAACACTCTTATTCAATAAACATCATTTTTCTCTTTTACATTTTGGTGAACCCACGATAGACAACTCTTTCTTTTTGGTGTTAGATTTGCGTGCATTTAAAAGCAGGTTTTCTTTTATGCTCTTGAATTTATATTTCAAAATTCATAAAAATCACAAAATTTATTTAAAAATACAAAAACATTTACATTTTTCATTGTTTTTAACATGTATGATTTTTGTTTTGAATACTTTGATGAGGCTTTTGTTGCTAAAGAGGATAGATCCCCTAATGAGGTACATGGAAGTAAGGATGAAATTTGTTTGAATAAGATCTTCATTGATCCTATTCCTATTTTATCCTCCTCTACAATCTCTTCAATTGACCTTTACCATAGAAGTGAGTTAATGATAGATGTTACTTCTTCGCCTAATATATGTCTTTTCTATGAGCCTACTTTAGAATATAATTATTCCCCCTTTAGGGATCAAGCTTTAGGTGCTCCTATAAAATGTTCTTTATTGATAAGAAGGATAATCCTCCTATTTGGGATGGACCCTTGGATAAAGAAATTGATTTATCTCCTTCTTGTGAAGATGCTTTGATACAAGAGGGTGATTTATTAATGGATGACATATTCATACATGATCATGACTCTTTTTCTCAAACACACTCCCCTTATGTGGACATTTTAGAGAAAGAAGAAAACATTATAGATTCTTTACCTCCATTTGACATTCCTTCCAGTGATGAGGCATTAGCAGAGAATGATATGAATTCCCTTAATTCTCTCCCTCTTAGTGATGATCCTATAGAGAATCAAGCTCCTACCCCATCTTCTCTTAGGATATATTCCTTTATTTTTCCTTCTTGTGAATCTATCAAACATACTTATGATGACATAGTAACTATTGAAGTTCAATTGACTTGTTTTCATATGGCTTCTTGTTATGGTCATGGTTATCATTTACTAGTTAAAAAATAATTCCATACTCAAGGATGTGGTAAGCATAAACAAGGAATTCAAATTCCCTTACAGGATGGGGGGCATGCACATTCTTGTGGATTAGGATTTTATCCTCAACAACATAGAAATGTTACCAACATCTCAAATAACACTTCAAAACATGATTCCCCTATGAAGGAATTTGACCAAGAGGTTGTTCTTCCTAGACTCCTTCGTGCTAAGATAATTACTAGACCTAAACACAAAAAGAAACGTAGTCTATACTTGAATATTATTCCTTTTTGTTTCTACCATAGATTTCATGATCACTCTAATGAATATAAAGATTTAAATTATAAGATTAGGCAGCTCATTGATATTGAAATTATTTATATATCATGTGGCAATGAGTTATATTTCAATCCTATTTTCTCTAAATAATATTTATGTTCCTATTATGGAACTCCATATTATGTAAACAATGTTAGCCTAATCTTTGGGGGCTCATTGTCTTGCATAGTATTGTGAGCAATATAATAGGTCCCTTTTCATCCTTGTCCCTACACTTCGGGGGCAAGGATGCCATCTCCTTCTTTTCTATCTTTCCAGGATCCACTTTCCCTTGGTTAAGAAGTATCTATCTATCATGTGATATCCAACATACATGAAAGTTTTGGTTTACATTAAGGATCTATGTATTTGATTATAACCTATTTCTTTGTTTGACATTGGGTTTCCATGGTGGATAAATATCTCACCTTGAAAACTGAATAAGGTGCTATCCCTCACAAGGGTTACTTTTTCACTTCTTAAATGATATCTTTTTTCTACAATATCTCTTGATATAATTTGATATATCCCTTGCTTTCACCCCTGGGGGGCAAGGTATTTTCCTTCTTCCTCTATCTAAGGATCTACTTTCCTTAGCTTAGTGGCATTTGTTTATGTTGAAAACATTATTTTCCTTATAAATATCTATGTTTTGACCATTGACACCCCCTTATTTGAGAGGTGATTGTTCTAGGTCATTACCTCTTCTTTATTTTGCAAATTATGTTCTTTATAAAATCTTGCCTTTTCTTTTTGGTTAGAGTTTTCTATCCTTCATCAAAGGATTCCTCTTCCTCTTGATCACAGGGGGCTTGGTGAGTGAATCTTTGTTCCCTCTTTTCTTTAGAAGATGACATTTTATCTTAAGCACTCCTCTCTGGTAGGGCTCTTGTTGATAAGATCTCTTCCTCTTCAAGGATCATTTTTCCATAAGTGACATATCCATTTCATTATTATCTATGTTCTTAGATGTAAGGATCAAGACTCTTCGCTAAGAATATGGTATACATTCTTGTTAAGTTGGATATCTCCTTACCTTGTGAAGTAGGTATCCTCCCTTCTTCCTTATCCTTCCTAGTGGGTAGCCACGATAAGGAGGGGGCATATATAGGGTCTCCCTTGTACTATAATTTACATTTATTTACATTTTTGAGCATGCTAAATCCTTGGAAGGTAACGCACATAAGTTGCTAAATCTTGAAGAGACACACATTTTTACTTATATGTTTGCTAAATCATTGGAAGGTAATGCACACAAGTTGCTAAATCCTAAAGAGATACACACCCTTTTTATTTTTCAATATGCTAAATCCTCAAAAGGTAACGCACATAAGTTGCTAAATCCTGAGTGGACATGCATTTTATATTCCATAGTGATACAAGAATGTTGATCTATGGATATTTTCAAAAGTCGTCAGAAGACGCATTTACAATTACAAGCACAGTTTATGGGTGAACCTATTGGGCTCTCCCTCTAGGGTGATTCATAGTAAGGTGGGCATCTTACTAGGCAAGGTAATCACTTTCTCTTCTCTCTTTTTCTTTCATGCTAGTAGGATTAGATCATGAAGCTATGTTAACTATGGTGTTGTTCTTGTCTTACTTATGTAGTCATGTATTTTTTCTATGATTGATTGCTCTTTATTTCCATATCTGTGTATATGTATTTTGAGTTAGAATCCTCAGTTTGGGGGCTCATATCCCTGACTTAGTGATGTTCTACCTCATTGAAATCCACTAGGATCCTTTTCCTCTAATTTTATCGTGAGCACATTTGATTTCTGTACTCCCGCTAAAGTGGGGGCATAATGTATCATCTTAAAATGGAAGAACTTCCATGTTATGACCATTTAGCCCTCCTTAGGGGATTTTTTTTACCTCTATCATATCATCTCCCCCATTTCTACATCATATCATGCTTATGTGCTGGTTCAGGACCCTGATTGGGCCTCTCCGTGCACCTTCTATCCCACCTGACACTTTTTCTAGGGGCTCTGACCCCCTGGGTAGAGGTTAACCTTGAACTTGACCTAGGTTAGGGTCAACCTCAACCTTGACCTAGGTCAGGGTCAACCTCAACCTTGACTTGGGTCCCCCTTTCAAATTTGGAAATTTGTCGGTTGCCAGAGGTCATCCAAAATTCATTTCCCACTTCCGGGTCAGCTATTTTGGAGTTCCAAAGTGGTAAATATTAAATTATATTAAATATAGGTCCTCTTCTAGGGGCATGGGTCTAATTGGAATTTAATTATCCTATGTCAGCCTCCTTAGAAGATTGTGCCCTAATTTCATATGAAAGGAAGCATTTCTCTCTCATTTCATCTATGTCTTCCAAGTGCAAAAAGCTCTAACCAAGATTTTGTTCAAGCATCCATTGTTCTACATGTTTTCAAGATCTCAAGGTGTTCAAGTCTTCCTCTAAAGCATTCAATTCCTCCATTGAAGATCAAAGATTCAAGCTTTCAAGCCTTTGAGGGGATTTGGTTCAATCATTCAAGATTGATCATTCAAGCCCTAGATCTAGCCATCATGATGGTGTGATCTTCCTTCAAGATCCTTTGTGCATCCTCAAGACTCCTTAATCATCTCTTCAAAGTGAATTTCAAGCGTACAATCATGGAGGTTTATGGTTTCTAAAGTCCATGCTTTCATATTTACATACTTCCTTAAATTTAAATTACAATTACATATCTATTCAATATCATAGCTTAATTGTTAGATTCAATTTTACTACTTGCTAGCATTCTTATTTCAATTATTGATTTCAAGGTTAATTCCTAAATCAGGATTTGACTAAGGCAAATCCCTCCCCCCAACAAACAAACCTTTTTTTCTTGTAGGTATAGGTTCAGGATTGCAGATTTGAGACCAGAACTAGATACCCTTTTCACCTTTCTTTCAAGGTCGACATTATTGGGTCAGGGTTGATATTTTTGGGTCAAGGTTGACCATTTTCATAAGACAACATTAGAACAGAAAAAGATTTTTGGGTTTTGTTCGTCTCTACGTTTCCTTTTCGGATCATACTTTAGATTTTCCAGAAACTGAGTAGAGACCCCAGAAAATAACATTCTTTGATTTGCAACATTTTAAGGTTAGTACTTTTCTATCATTCATTTCAATTCAAATCCTTAATCATTTTAAATCTATCACACATTTACATGCAAACATGCCACATTTTAAGAGGGAAACCTAGGATCTCCTTCTTTATTCTTATTTCCAATAGATTGATTCACTTATGCATTGATCCTTTTTGGGTTGATCAATTTGGATCCTTCCTTTGTGCATTTGAGAATAAAGGGGAATGTCTTATTTATCCCTCCACTCTAAACATTAAATGTAATGTGATAAGTGATGTGAGCATCAAAACACTCTTATTCAATAAACATCATTTTTCTCTTTTACATTATTAACCTTATTAGAAATTTCAGGTTGTTTAAGAGTATGTATAGTAAATTGAAAGTCTTCAGCGTTATTCTCCAGACACACCAAGGAAGCTATGCTTGCCATAGAATCTTCATGTTGATTATCTTTCCTAGGTAAAGTCTGAATCGTATAAGAAGAAAATTGTGAAAGGATATCAAGAGCCAATTCTTTATATTGTGACATTTTATCATTCTTAGTCTAATAACCCCCTTTGATTTGTTCAAAAATCAATTGTGAATCCCCATATATTTTGAGGTTTTTAATATTAAGGGATGAAGCTATCCGTAAACCAACTATAAGGGCTTCATATTCCACAATATTATTAGTACAAGGAAAGGTCAATTTATATGACATAGGGATTGGTTTCTTTGTAGGAGGGACTGAGATGATGCCTACACCAGAACCTATCTTACATCTAGAACCATTAAAATATAGTTCCTAAACATCTTATTTAATAGCTAAAATATCCTCATTGGGGAATTCTATTGAGGAAAAGTTTGTATGAGAATGAGGACAAGGAGATTCAGCTAGATAATCAGTTAAAGATTGTCCTTTAATAGACTTTTGAAGAGTTAAATTAAGATTGAATTTAGTAATTAACATCATGCATTTAGCCAAATGACCAGAGAGATCAATTTTTGAGAAAAGGTGTTTGAGAGGATCAAATTTTACAATTACATTAACCTCAACATTCAATAGATAATGTCTGAGTTTTTGACAAGCATAAACTAAAGCCAAGCATTGTCTTTCTAAATTGGTATATCTCATTTTATAGTCCAGTAAAGTCTGACTGATGTAGTTTACCAGTCTTTCCTTACCTTCACTATCATGTTAAGCTAATAATGCACTCACAGCATGGGAAGTGGCAGAGGTATATAGATAGAAGGGTTTATTGAATTGAGTAGGTTGCAAAATAGGAGGATTAGCCAAATACTCCTTAATGTTCTCAAAGGATTTTTTACATTCCTGGTTCCAAGTAAAAATGGTATCTTTTCAAAGAAAGGAAGTGAAAGGAACAATTCTATCACCTAATTTAGAAACAAAGTGACATATAGATTGAATTTTTCCCTGTAAACTACGTAATTGAGAAATATTCTTAGGAGGAGGCATATTAACATTAGCATCAATATTTTCAGTATCCACTTCTATGCCTCACTTAGAGATTATAAATCATAATAATTTACCAGACTCTACTCCAAAATCACATTTCTTAGGATTTAATCTCATATTATAACTCCTAATCCTTTCAAATAATTGTCTTAAAATAAACACATGGTCTTTTCTCTATATAGATTTTGCCAAGATGTCATCTACATAATCTTCTAGAATCTTATGGATGTAATCATGGAAAATCAAGGTCATAGCATGTTGATAGGTTGCTCCTGCATTTCTTAATTCAAAAGGCATCATGACCCAACAAAATGTTCAATAGGAATAAATATTTGATTGTAACCTGAAAACCCATCCATAAAAGACAATAAAGCATGATCCACTGTCGAATCCATAATCATATCAATATTGTGTAGGGAAAAATCATCTTTTAATGATGCTTTATTCAAATTTCAAAAATTAGTGCACATCCTTATCTTATTCTCTCCTTTAGAAACAACCACAATATTATAAATCCATTCAGAGTAATCAATAGAGCGAATGAACCCAACACCTAATAACTTTTCAATTTCATCTTTCACTAGCAACGCAATACCCAGATTCATCTTTTAGATTTTTTATTTCACAGATTTAACATTGGGTTTAAGAACAATATTGGGAGTAAAAATCTTAGGATCTATGCCTGACATATCCGAATATGTCCAAGAAAATATATCTTTATATTCAAGAAAAAGGAAAACTAATTGATCATGTTCATCTTGGTTCAAACATTTTCCCACTTTGACTATTTTTCAGAGTCATTCTCATCCATTTGAACTTCCATAGTATCAGTTATTAATAAATTACTTTGTATGGGAGAATCCATTAGTAAAGGAGAAATATTCTATTCATCACGTTCTCCAAAATAGGCTTCATTATTCAAAAAATAAGGCTTTCTTCTTTTATGATGAAATGTAGGTAAATCTTGATAAGCTCCTAAAAAATCAGACAAGGCTTCATCCTCAGGAAAAATATCCAAACTAGGTTTTTGATCCATGTAAAGGAGAAGAGGATTAACCAAGTTTAAGTGTTCACCAGAGATATGATTAACATTAATAGGAAAAGATGATGGTTTCTTATAAGGATTGAATCCTAGCCCATAAGTATAATCATAAACTTCATTGTCCAAGGGCACTTGGATACATTTCTCATATTTTCCACATCCTTTCCCATTGAATCATGATTTCCTAAGAAAATGATAAATAGATCCATATCTATTAGCCATATCAGATTGAGTTAAAGGAGTGACATATGTCACAATGTCATGGCAATCTTATTTTTTTGTCTCAATTGTTTCTTCAAGGGAAGCAACAACAAACTTACTTTTGAATTCCTTGGAAAGTGGAGAAGGAATAAAGACTTGCTTTTCAAACCCATTTTGTTCCTTCATGAACTCTAAATCAGAAACTTTGTATTCTCCTATAAAAGAAGGATTAAAATCCAATGTTCCCCATTCATCTTTAGTTAAAGAAGAGGATGTAATTTCAACATTCTTGACTTTAGGAGGTTTGTTAGGTTCCTTAGTTGGTTGTATGGGCTTAGAGATCTTAGCATATTCTACATTCAAGCAAGGGTGTGGCACATCATCCACATGTAATGTATACATTAGATTATTATAAATGAACTTAACCTTATGATGTAGAGTAGAAAGAATCACATGCATAGTATGTAACCAAGGTCTTCCTAACAAAAGGTTATAATTGAGAGGTCTAGGAATAACATGAATAGGTGTGTGAAGAAGGACTAGACCAACCTTGCTAGGTATCTTAATAATACCCAAAGTTTTCTTTGCAATGTTATCAAATCCATGAATAGGGATATTATCTGGTTAAATGGTCGTAGGATCAGCTTTAATAGCCTTGAGCATATCCATGCTACAAACATTAAGCCCAGATCCATTGTCAATTAATGTTCTAAGAATGATACTATGATTAATAGAAACAACAACCATAAGAGCATCATATTGATTCTACACCTCAACAAAAGGTAAATCATCATCGGTGAATACAATAGGAGGTACAGAAGGCATAGTATGCATGCACTCTAAGAATGAATTAATGTTCTCTTGATTAGGAGGTAGAGCCGAAAGACTAGATAAAGCTTTTTGTAATGCCTCATGATGTGTAGGAGAAGTTTGAAGCAATTCCCATAAAGAGATCTTGGCTTGAGTAGCGTGTAATTTCTCAACTAAGTCATACTCCTTAAAGGAAGAAGGTAACCTAGGTGCTTGAGGAAGCATAGGTTGAGAAGCAGGTAAAGAGGCTAGAACATTAGGTTGAGGATTATTCCATGTACGATAAGTATGTGAAACATAATCTGTGTTATTAGACAAAACCAAAGGATCTTTAGGTTTACCCATAATAGTCATTCGAGGACATCCTTTTACCATCATCAAAGGTTTAGGTAATAACATGCTAGGTGTCTCAGTGTTGCAAATAGAGGAGTATGAAGGTAACCATGCACACATCCTATGGTAAAGGTCAATTGGAGAAGTTGTGGAGGAGGATGAAATAGGAATAGGATCTATGGAGATCACATTCAAACCATTTTCATTCTCACTTCCATTTACCTCATTAAGGGATCTATTCTCTTGTACAATAAAATATTCATCAAAGTATTCAAAACAAGAGTCATACATATTGAACACACAATAAAATAACAAGCATGTGAATTTTTTATGTTTGTAAAGAAATTTTATATATTTTTATGTATTTTTGGCATATAAATGCAAGAGCATAAAAGAAAACCTACTTCTATATGCATGCAAAATCTTAATATGAAATGTAAATCTAACACCAAAGAGAAAGAGTTGTCTATCGTGGGTTCACCAAAATGTAAATAAGAAAATGATGATGTGTGTATTGATCTCCTAGATAGTATTTGCAAACTAGATTTTGATATGTAGAAGATACCAATGCCATAATTTAATCATTTAAATTTAATTTGTATTGAAAGTATTTGAAGATTGTATTGAAATTGGGAACAAAGATTAATGGAGTAAAATATCAACCTTACATCATAGAAGATCTAAAAATGCCATTTTATGAAGCCTTTATTGATTTTCTGTAAAATTTGAGATCAGATCTAGAATGGAAACACACAGAAAAAAAGAACCCATAAATATTTTTCCATTTTGAGACAGTTTTTATTTGCACCCTCAAGTGAATGTCACCATTTGCTAGAATTTCTAATAACACCCTAGGTCACAATTGACCTAAAAATTCTAGGATCAAAATTCTATTTTTGGTTCCTGAAAGTTTGCTGAAAATGGTATCCAGATTTGTACTATGTTTCACTGTTCCCCAACGTGTAACTCCTAAAACAACACCTGAAAAATATCTTAAAAAGAGGGATTTTGGGGTGGCTATATAGGGTTTTTCCTCAGTTAAACCCCCATTTTGGTGATCTCCACCTCCATGAATAGATGAATATAGTAGAATATATGTGTGTGTGTTGCTTTTGGGAAAATATTTGAATGTGTAATGTCAAGATCTAATCCTCTAGATTAAAAACCCTAACATGAATTGAAAATGAGAAAGAAATGCATAGATTTGAATGTGATAAAGAAAGAATACCAAGCCACGAAGGACAAAGTACTCCTTTCAACCTCACAATTTGTAATTTCTACCCGATGATAATGTCCTTTGAATGCTTGAAGGTTGAAGATGGTGGATCCTAGAAGAAGGAAAGAAGTAATATGTCTCTCTTCCTCCAAACAAGATCCACAATGGCTTGTCTACAAAAGTGCTTGACTATCTTAATTCATCATCATGTCTTGTCCTTCTATATCATCCTCTTTCTTTCTTCCATCATCATCATGTCAAAATCATAATTGCATCATATCCTCTTACAATTCTTTTTCATGTCTCCAAACGAAGGAAAAAAATAGTGTTTATATAGAGATCTCAATATAGACCTCCTAGGGAAATGCACGGGACCCAAATTAAAATTTCACCTTGCATTATGGTTAAATTACAATCACAAACCAAGGAGGGGATGTATTAATCTAAATATCAGGGAAAAAACTTTCGCATCCTGACCCGGGGACCTATTTTAAGTATTAGAACCCCAATAGGCTCCAAATTTGAAAATGGGGACCATCACCTGATAGGGTTAAAGGTCTACCTCATCCTTGACCTAGTTCAAGGAAGACCTTAACCTTGATCTAGGTCAAGTTTGACCTCGACCCTAACCTAGGTTAGGGTCAACCTCAACCCTAAACTGAGGTTTAAGGTTGGTCACCTTGGGAGATCTGTGGATTTGTAGGTCAATCGGGGACCCAAGGAGGTGAGAAAACATATCAGGATGTTAGATAGAGGCACATAGGCCAAAGAGTAAGAGTGATGAAGATTTAGGAGAGCTAATACATAGGTTCTACCCAAAAAGATGGAATCATAGAAAAGGAGATTAAGGAGGTCCTGCAGGACTCTAACCATAATTTCACCTAGAAATGCAGAATCAAGTGCATGTGCATCCTAAAAGTAAATCTAATATGAAAATTTACTAAACGAGGGTGATAAACCTACCAAAATGGAAGTTCTTCCATTTTAAGATGATACAAATGCATGATATGTCAATAAAATAAAGGGAAGACTCTTTTGACTCTATATCTTTCGCAAACCTATCTATACCAATGTGGATGGAGGTATTTATGGATTTCATCATTGGTTTTCAAAAATTTGAAATAAAAAATTCACCATGGTTGTTGTGGATTTTCTTAACAAATATTAACATTTGTGTTTTGGCATAATATGGAATTTTCAATATCAGATAGGGACATTCTTGAAGAATGCAAAGCATTAAAGGAGTTGGTGTATGTGAAGAAGAGAGAGAGAGAGAGAGAGAGAGAGAGAGAGAGAGCAAATAATCCTTTGCAATACTCCTAGAGGAATAAAGGAGGAAGAGTAAGAATAGGGAAGAAGAGCATAGAGAGAAGTTTTAGAGGATAGAAACAAGTTGGTTTATAAAGGTCAAAAGGAAGATGGTTTGGCCAGTACAAAGGCTAGTAACAAGAAGAAAACTATTGAGGAATGTTACTGTGGAAGCAAGTGGTGAAGAGGAACGAGATGTAGCCTTAAAGATGAGTGAAGAATTGGAATTCCAAAAGGAATGGAAGAAGGAAGAATATGTTTAGATGGTGATGTTTGATGTGGTCTCATGTGAAGGGACTAAATTTAAGTTGGAGGGCTATGAGAAGGCTCAAAAGATTGAGTATACTCTAGGCAGGGAGATATTGTGTGATGTTTCTACCAAGACCAAGAAGTGTATTTGGGTCATGAGGGAATTTGGGTTGCAAATATGTGCAGTATTTATTATGCTATTGAACATGATGAGATGGGTAATGAGGAGCAGTAAAAAACATTAAGTAGTTTCATTGCCAAGGATTGGAAAGCCCAAGGTGAAGATGAAGGGCACAAGGAAGAATGGATTAGTATGGAGAAGCAATATCTAGCATGAATAATTTTTTAAACTGATGGTCAAAATAAAAAATAGTTTTATTTTTCTAACATGTTTTCTTCCAGGTCTTTCCAAGGGGCTTGGAAATCTCAAGGTGGGGGACTTTTATGCAAGAGCTCAATGAGGATAAGAAACACTATTAGGTTCATATGGAGGATCCATAAGGGAAAATTATCAAATAGGGCCTATAAGGCCACTTCATGATGTAAATATGACTAATAAGGTCATTTTCTGATGTGTTGAGGTTATTAAAGCCATTTTGATCTCATATTTAAAAGATTCTAAACAATGTGCCACAAATGGGCAAATAAGTTATAATAAGGCTACTGTAAGGTTTTAATGGGATATTCAAGGATATGGGGTATCATTATGTTTATAAGGTCTCTAGTTGACCATTTGAATGTAATAAGGGTAGTATTAAAGTATCTAAAGCAATAGATCATATAAGTTTTTAAGTTGGCAAGTTTGTTGTCAAGTTGACAACACTTCTTGAGGGTTGTACCGATAAAAAATTGGTTGCATAATAGTTAGGGAAGTTTCCATTAGTACCAATAAGGGAGTCACTTTAAATATTATTGTAATGATCAGATTTGGTAGAGGAGAGTTTATGTAACAAGTTTGATATCAATAATGTTCAAGTTTTCTGTACATTTCATTATTCTATCAGTTATAATAGTTTGTTATCCACTTCATTCATGTTCTATAAGGTAACATTGGAAGATTCATTTACTATATATTTCAAGGCATTGAATCATTTTTTTTGGATTTTGTGGCATGTAATTTTATTCAGTGTTAATAGATTTATTAGAGTTTCTTTAGAAACTGTCAGAACCCTCATTTAGGGTAACCCGAGAGGGAGGATAATGTAGTTTCTTGCAGAAGAACATGGATCTAATCCTCATAATGGATTGGGAGATGGGGAAAAGAATGTACTATATTATATTGGAGTTGCAAAGGGTCATCCAAGGTTTAGCACATGCTTTGATGCAGTGAAAGAGGACTATGGACTATCATAATTTGGGAGAGTGACAAAACTAATCGGTGAAGCAATTTGTTCACACAAATATCGGGTAAGTGTTATGAGATTTTTGGCTTGGTAGAAGGTGTATTATTGAGCGTAGGAAGAACCAAGTGTCTTGAAGAAGGATATGAGCCCAAGATAAAGTCATATAATTAATTGGTGGCAGGAATATTTATGTCTGCCATAAGTTGGATATGAGGTCATTATATATTGTTCTTAGAACCATTGATGGAGGGTGTTAGTAGTTGAATTAGTGGAACAATTATTGTAGTTTTCAATGTCTAAGAACCCCAAGAGATCAAGGTTTGAAAGAAAGAACCCTATTGTAAAGCAGGAGGACAGTGGGTTGTAATCACTATTAATTTTATTGGATTTCTTAGTGAATATTAAGAGTTTCATGGAAACAAATAGGATGTGAGGACACCTAAAGTAAGACCAATGTATTTGAAAAACAATATTGAAATTTTTTTATCATTTTACCTTAATGGGATACCTCTATTTTTTCATCTCAGTGCTCTCATTTTTTTCTAAACCCTTACCTTATTGAACTACCCAACTAAAATAATAAACAATGTGACTATCCAACATAATAAAATGCATGACAAAAGACTATTCCATTATTTTGGGAAATCAAGCTCAATGCATTTATTAAGAAAACCTAAAATACATTGGCTTGAATATCACTCTTCAATACAAATATCTATTGAAATAAAAAGAAAGAAGATAGCCTAATATGAAAGGGAGGATCTGGTAAGGATTGAAACCATACCTATTAGTGATATTTGTTTCCCTCAGTCAGCTATTGAGAATGCATGTTTTCATTAGATCTGCTATTGATGACCCCTTTTTTCATTTGATCTGTTATTCATACTAAAACATAATCTTCTTTCTTGTGTTTTTCTATTCTTTACTTGGAATCTACATTTCCTCCATAGAAAATCATGCTTTTTGTAATTCTTTTTCATCCAGTCTCAATCTTACAAGGGCTCGTGGGAAAATGAGAAAACATTACATTTTTCTAAGAAGTAATATATCGTTGGAATTTTGACGAACACAGGCAATGTTAAAAAAAAATCAAATTTCCCTTTGTAAAATCTGATAGAACAAAATAAATACCATTACCATAAAAAATGGTCGTGAGAAATTTTCCCCAAATGTATTATTGTTGGGTGTCTAATTTGGTCCCCGTTAGGAAGAAGAATGGTGACATCAGATTGTGTGTGGAAATCAATAATATAAATGTGTCTTTCTTGAAAGATAATTATGCATTGCCAAATATGGAAGAACTATTGCAAAAGGCGACAACAAATGAATTATTATCTGACAACGAATGAACTATTATCTGTGATGGATGGATTCTTAGGTTACAATCAAGTCAAAGTGAAAGAGTTGGAACTATAGAAAACTTCTTTCACAATACCATGGGGTACATATGTATATGTTCAAATTCCTTTTGGTCTAAAAAATGATGGAGTGAATTTTCAAATGGCTATGGAAGTTTAATTTGAAGAGTTGATTGACGATATAATGGAAACTTGTCAAGACGATTTGACTGCATACTCTAAGAAGGTTGAAGACCATTGCAAGCACTTGGAAAAGATATTCTTTAAAGCTCTAGAATATGTCATACAACTAACTCCAAAGAAGTTTCACTTTGGAATCATAGAGAGAAGAATTTTAGGAAATATTTAATCCAAGGAAGGAGTAAGAATAGACCCCGAAAGGATTGCTTCTATTGATAAGATTCTAATCCCAAAAATAGTTAAAGCCATCCAATTATTTTTTGGTCAAATAATTTTTGTTAGAAGATTCATCTCAAATCGTGAAGAAATTGTTAAGCCAATTGCTATGATGTTTAAAAAGAGTGCATCACCAGATTGGACATCAGAAGCCTTGGATACTTTTATAGATATCAAATGAGAAATCAAAGAGGCACCTATTATAAAGTCTCTATATTTCACTAAGCATTTTCAAATATTATCCTTTGCTTCTTTTCTTACAATAGCTACAATGATGTTACAAAAGAATCAAGAAGGTTATGAACAACCTATTTATTTTTTAGTAAGACCTTGCAAGATACAAAGTTGAAGTATGAAATTAACGAGAAACAACCATATGTATTGGTTAAAGTTGTCAAATTCTTCAAACCTTATTTGGTTGGCATTAGGGTTACAACTTACATTCCAAATTTAGTTGTGAAGGATATCTTCAAGAAGACAGACGTAAATGGAAGGTGTAGATGGATTAATTAGGTTTAGGAATTTAACATC
>MU227994.1:3074789-3091233 GCA_018584345.1 Thuja plicata | reverse complement strand
TATATATATATATATATATATATATAAGGATTAGCAAGGTTTAATGGGCGAGTCTAATCTTGAAGCGGGTCGAATAAATCATGTGGAGCTTGAAAAGGAAGTCATAAAAATTGAGAGGTGCCCATGGCATCTTAATATTGTTTATTACTTAAAACATATGAAGTGTCCAGATGACTTGAGTGACAATCATAAAAGGTATTTAAAACTACAAGTAGCTTGATATGTTCTGATTGAGGGAGATCTATATTTGAAGAATCACGGAGTACTAATTTTCTATTTAGATACTTGTCAATCTAAAGAAATATTGAAGGAGCTCAATAATAGTGCATGTGGTGATCATTTCATAGAAAAGACCATAGCTCAGAAGATTTTGAAGGAAATATATTATTGGAATTGTTTTTCAATGATTGTTATGATTACATTAAAAGGTGTGAATCATTTTATAAATTCTCTATAATTTTTAAATATCAAGGAGCGTTACCCCTTAGGCCCATGCAAACTGAGGAGCCATTTCAAATATGGGGTATTTATTTTATAGGTGAGATTCAAAACAAGTCAAGTGGAGGACACAAGTGAACATTAGTAGCCACAGATTATTTTACTAAATGCGTGGATGAAATACCCACTAGATATGCTAGTATTAAGGTAGTGATAAAGTTTCTAATAGGAAATATCTTGACTAGGTTTGGAGCTCCCTACAAATTGATCACTGAAAATAGAATGTGTTTTAGATCCAAGGATTTTACACATTTTTATGAAAGGTATTGAATCACTATCTCTTAGTTACAAATTAAAAATAATATGTTCTCACTAAGGGCTATATCTGGGAATTGGAATTGAAAATATTTTTTCATCAGTATGTCGGGATGATGTCGATGCTAGTAAATCAAACATCATAATATATACACATTTTAAACTAGATCTTAAATGAGAGGTCTCTTGGTTGGATGTAGTTCAGTTCTATTATATGAAAATGTTAGCCAAGATGACCAAATGATTTGAGAACCCTATGTTCTAACAATGTAAAAAAAAAAAAGAAAAAAAAAAAGAGAAAGTAATACAACAAAGGTTACTAAGTAATCTTAAAATTATCAAGAGAAGCTGCGAAGGAAGGAAGATAAAAATCAGTAAGTGATTCCCCCCCCCCCCCCCCCCCCCCCAAAAAAAAAAGAAAAAGAAAAAAAAGAGAGAGAAATAAATGATACAAAGGGGTTACTAAGTGGCCCATAATTATCAAAGAATAAATCAAAGACATGAAGACTAAAGTGGTTACTTGAATGATCATGCATTTTTAAAAGAAAAATCTGCCTAAAAAATACTTAGTCAGAACAAAGGGTGGTTATAGAAACCTCTATCGGGGATATGGATGCCTTAATAGCACTAGAGAAAGTCTAGAATGGGACATACAT
Organism: Thuja plicata; assembly: GCA_018584345.1. Classification (NCBI taxonomy): domain Eukaryota; kingdom Viridiplantae; phylum Streptophyta; class Pinopsida; order Cupressales; family Cupressaceae; genus Thuja; species Thuja plicata. The sequence continues at coordinate 3,089,824 of MU227994.1, read as the reverse complement.
AGAACTTTATAGGGGATATGAACACCTGACTAGAAGCAGAGCAATCTCTAGGAAATCTTGGTCAATATTGTGAAATTTTGTTTCTGATTTATGTCCTTTTGGGAGGTCCTCATAGAAATGTCTATACTTGGAATCAATACACTTGAGCACATACATGAAATCTTATGCAAATATTTTTATCTTGAAACTTGTGAAACCATGTTCCCTTTCTCTAGCGGCTAGGTGTTGTTATTTGGTGTAGGGTTAGTTTGAAGGTTGTTTGTTGATGTAGATATGCCTTGGTAATTTCTCATTTTTTTGCAGCTATTTTTTGTTCCTCCACAACGCAAACCCCATTTTAGCCACTTTTTCTAATGGGGACTCCCTTTTTTCATTTTTTTTTTCTTTTATCCTATCCAATCTGGTGCCAGGTAAGTCAGATTGTAGGCTCTCTACACTCCCAATTGTCTGACAGTCAAGTGATAAGGGTTAGGGTCTTTTGGTTTTCCCCTCTCTTTTTTCTCTTAAGTTTTCATTTGTTTGTTTTCTTTTTCGGTTTTACATTGTAATGTTTAGGTCAAGTGCACTAATCCCTTCCAAAGTTTTGTCAGTGCTTTACTGGAATTTCAGACTTTCAGAATCGATGCTTTGTTGGACTTGCAGAATTTTGAAGTCTAACACTTTGATAGACTTTGTGGTTTTGGAGTCTATAGTTTTGTCAGAGTTTCACGGTTTCAAGATTCTTAAAACTCCAACCCCACAAAATTTTCCTTTTTTTACAATTTTGTACTTTTTTTCTTAATTTGGATTTATTAGTTTTAAATAAAATATACTGACTAGAGTTTTGTTGTGAGTGTAGGATTTCAGGTATGTTTACAACCCTACCAATGAATTACAAGTTCAAAAGATACAACACACCCCCTAAGATGGGTAATCTCCACAGTGAGATTATAGACATAGATAATTGATCACATTGAGGAGATCCAAGTGTTCGGTTCAAATCTCACCTATTTCTAAGAAAGACAACAAATGCATTTGGGATCCATAGAGTTTCCCAATTTTTATAAAGTCTGGGAATCATAGAGAGACTTCACAAAGCTCACCCAGACATTCTTTAAGAAAACTAAGTGTCATTTTAATACTTAGTCATTTTTGTAGACTTGAGTCAATTTTTTATACTTAGCCAATTTTAAGTCATGTATTTTTTGGAGGTCCACAAACTCAAAAATCTAGGGTCATCAAATCTCCAGACTTAGTCATTTTATAGAGATGAATTTTTTGGAGGCCCATAACCCCAAAAATCTAGGGTCATCAAATTTCCAAACTTTGTCATTTTTCTGATTTACATTTTTTGAAGGTCCACAACCCCAAAAATCTAGGGTCATTGAATTTCCAGACTTGGTCATTTTTTTAGAGTTCCATTTTTTGGAGGTCTACAACCCCAAAAATCCATGGTCATAAAATTTCTAGACTTAGTCATTTTTAAGAGTTGCATTTTTTGGAGGTCCACAACTCCGATAATCTAGGGTCATCAAATTTATAGAATTAGTCATTTTTTGGAGTTGCATTTTTTGGAGGTCAACAACCCTGGAAATCTAGAGTCATCAAATTTCCAAACATAGTTATTTTTCAGAGGTTCAGAACATCAAAAATCTAGGGTCATCAAATTTATAGACTATCATTTTTTAGAGTTGCATTTTTTGGAGGTCCGCAACCCAAAAAATCTAGGGTCATGAAATTTATAGAATTTGTCACTCTTTAGAGTTTCATTTTTCAGAGGTCTAGAATCCCCAAAATCTAGGGTCTTCAAATTTCCAAACAACCATTTTTTAGAGTTGCATTTTTCAAAGGTCGGCAACCTTAAAAATTTAGGGTTATCAAATTTCTAGACTTAGTCATTTTTCAAATTTTCATTTTTTAAAGGTCCATGATACCAAAAATATAGGGTCGTCTAATTTCTAGGTTTGGTCATTTTTCAGAGTTGCATTTTTCGGAGGTCCACAACCAATTCGTGGGAAAGCATTTTTCAGTTGTATTTTTTTTTATATAAAATCATTTTTGAGGGTAGAGTAAATGAAAGATGGAGGTCATTTTACATTTCAAGGGGTCTTATATTAGTTACACATCAAAAATTTATTTAGATCCATGCATTTTGGGTGTGAAAAACAAGATAAAGATAAAATCACGTGCAAACAACAACAAGAAGAAGAGATGGAACTACAGTTTGATTTCCTTCATTTTAGGGGTAGATTCTAGTTTGATTTTGTATGTATTTAATGTACACATGGATGAGAATCCTTGTAAACTTTTTAGCAATCAATTTAGGAGTATTTTCTCTTGGTTAAACAACATATATAATTTTATTATGCCAATTTTTTGTCTAGATGAAAGACTAGCTATAGGTTTCTTATTTTCAAAGTCGAACCACTATATAACTTCATTAGAGAGATTTAATTAGGGTCAGATATTTTATGAAATAAATATATATATTTTTGGTGCTTCACTCATGCTGTGATTATTCTACTATCTATGCAAAATTGATGAATATGTGCATGCTTATTCATTTATTTCATAGAACCAACTATGTGTTATTATGAATGTATTTACGATCAATTCATTCGGCGTTTATCATTATTATCTAATATTTTTGTAACCAATAATTGGAAATATTTTTTTATAAAGGTTTAAAGATAAATTTATCTCGTGTGTGTGTACATCTAGTGGCTTCACGATTTGAAAGAATTTGAAAAATCTTGCATCTGGGTAAAGTTTCTTCAAAATATTACATCTACTGAACATGGAATTGTGAATTCATATTATTTATGTTTTGCGGGTTTCCATATTTTCATCATTTAATGTGAAAGCATGATTCAATGATGGTATATGTGCATTAGATCTCATTTCCAACACATTTTATTATAATTCTTGCTACTCAGTCTTTTGATATTTTTTGGAAATTGGTTGAGATAGGAAATCATCATAAATTTTTAAATTAGATCTGCATTGTTAGGAATTTCCATACATTGAACATCGATAAAATACAAAAATGCTAAATTTTTTTTTCCAGGCTGACTTTGAATAGTACCTGGAAAGGCCTCCTTTTCAAATTTCACATTTACTTTGAATGAGCTTTCCAAGCTGTTGTACCACGACCACAGACAATATTGGGATTAACTTTGTTATTCTTTCCAAAGTGGAATTTGGATCTTGAATTCCTAGTAATTAACTTGTGTAAAAACAAGGCTCAACATAAGTGGCACTAGGAGGAGGGCTGAATTAAAATTTCATTCTTGGAACAAAATAGAAAATTAGAGCATCGGTGGTATGAAAACCCTCCATCATCATGCAAATAGAAGTGGTGCTAGAATGAGGGAAAAATTTAAATTCATTCTTGGAACAACTTAGAAAAATAGAGCATTGGTGGTATGCAAACCCTCCATAGTCACCCCAGCAAAAGTGGCATTAGAAGGACCTGACCAAATCAAAAGATTTAATGGTTACATGTACACTTGAATGGGTTGTATCTTGAGGAGATATATCTTTAATGGTTAATTCTTTGTGTATACTAGGAGGTCTCAATGAGATTCCTTTACATGAACACAATAGGTTTCCTTTGTTATTCCCTAGTAATGGAGAAAATGCTATGAATCATGTAAGGATTTGCAAGGATCTAATGTTTTTTCTTGAAATTAAACATGAAGATTTTGTTTGCAATTTATTTGTGAGGACATTTCAAGTTGTAGTGCTTTAGTGTTATGTAAGACTTCCATCCAACTCAATTTTCTCATGGATTGAACTAGAAAATCTATTATTAATTCATTTTGATCCCAATGTGAGTGCACAAGATTCATTATTTTATTTTTATGTTATGAGATGGACACCTCAAGAGTCTATTATCCAATTTAATCATCAATTTATTCTCATCTATCAAAGGGTTAAAGATTCAAAAAGGATGGTGCATGATTTAATGTTAAAAGAGCATTATTTATGGTGTTATGATGTCTCATTTTTTAGACAAAATTAGACCTTTTGGTGAGATTACTACCTTAAATTATGCATTTAGGAAGGCTCTTTTCTTTGTAGATAGTGAATTTTACATTACAAATGACGCAAATAATTTAGATGGAAGTTTCAATATGCAATTGATTTAATGTTTCCAAACATTGCATCTCTATGTCAATCTAGTCAATACATCAAATCAGTTGCAATCATCTCATTCAACAAATTGTAACTTGCCTGAGCTCCAAATTATGAAAGAAGACAATACAAATAATCAGATCAATAACTTTTAAGATTTAGGTTAGAGTCAAAATGCCCATGATACATCCTTGGATGCAATTATTTTACCTCCCAATGATGCCCCTTTGACTGTAATGTCATATTATAGTTATACTCTAGTGCTCAATGTATCAAACCATGATGTTATTCCATATGGAAATCTTGTCAATCAATCATACAAGAATGGTAAGGTGTGCAAAAATGAAGATGGGATGTGTCTAAAATCTGATTGCAATAAAGAACTCGAGTTACCAAATGGATTTTTCACAAAAAATGGTGATGAGATATCAAGAAATGATGGAAAAATAGAAGAGAATGAGACATATGTAGTGCTTCTCAAGAATTATTGTCATGAACAACCAACAAGTGAGGAATCTTTGACATCTTCACAAGATAATTCACATGGCTCCTTTCAGATTAAGCAAGGTTCACATGATAAAGACATAGATGGTCATAATATATGTTGGGTGGATATTCTACTTCACTAAAGTAGACTAAAGAAGAGGTTTCAAGAATTAGGTATTCCTATGTCATTTTTCATATTTTGCTTGGATGGATGGATGTACGATACACTTCACAAATAATCATAGTGAGATAGATTGTCATGTTTTTTATTGGAAGGATGGACTTCTATTTGAAAATAAATATTACTATTGAAGAGGTATTAACTCTTGTAGAGGAATATTGTGATAGTCAATAAATAAAGAAAGAAGATAAACATAATCAAATCCACAAGACTTTGGATGATACGTGTTTTCCTAATGTATAAGATAATTGGTCAACATACAAGTGAACTATGGTGGGACAATTCAAAATTATTAAGAGAGGGAAATTATAAATACATTCATAGATATTTTCATGTTAAGTGAAAGTGAAGAAGTATCTTTTCATAAAATCATTAGTGATGATGCCCTTCCTTTTTGGAATGTTAATCATGATCAAAATCAAATGGAAGAAATATAAGACATTTGAGAAGATGATCAAAATGCTATCCTAGGGCCTGCACTACTTACACATGACCAACAATGTTTTAATAATTAAAAAATTGTATATAATGATATTATAATAGAATTAGATAAATTTGATTATAATTTTCAGGAATGTGATGTATACAACAAATCATGTCACTAGAAAGACAATTCTCGGGCCTTCCCAATCCACAAACAAGATGACTTCCCATCTTTGTCAATGGATGAGGTAGACAAAATGTTTAATTTGATACCATGTTTGAGTAAATAAATTTTAATTCATGGGTATTCCATCGACATATTAAACCTTGTAATATCTGATTCAGGTAGATTTCATCCATTTGATCTACATCTATAAGTAAATTTTCCTGACTTTGTGCTAGCTTAGGAGATTGATTTAGAAGGTAAGGGTGATTTTTTCATGTTTATTTGACGTGTGAGAAGGATTATTATTTTATTGATGATATTAATAATACATATAATCCAAAATGCATCATTATGAGTGAAATTCTTATTTCTAATGAGGTTAAACATGATGATTTATTATTTAGGACTAATGATGATTATCGAAAGGATGACAGTCTTCATGCTTTTCCTTTTGAACATTGTTGTAATGTGTATCATCTTAAAATGGAAGAACTTCCATTTTAAGAATGTTTATCCCTCCTTAGGCAGTGTTTTATGCCATCATCATATTGTCCACTCATTTTTTCCCCTTCTACATCTTCTATGCTTGTTTAGGACCCTGATTGGACCTCTCCGAACACTGTTTATCTCACCTAGCAAATTTTCTAGGGGTTCTGACTCCCTAGGTAAAGGTCAACCTCAAAATTGACCTAGGTCAGGGTCGACCTTGACCCTAACCTAGATTAGGGTCAACCTCAACCTTGACCCAAGTCCCCCTTTTCAATTGGAAAGTTTGTCGGCTGTCGGGGGATACTAAAAAGTTCATTTTCCCGCTTCTGGGTTGGCTATTTTGGGTTCTGAAGTGACGAGTCTTAAATTATATTTAATATTGGTCCACTTCTAGGTGTATAGGTATAATTGGAATTTAATTCTCCTATATAGGTATAGAATATTATGCCCTAGACTTGTATATAAGGAATCTTTTTCTTCTCTCATTATCTTCAGGTACTAATCATAGGCACTACACAAGGAAAAGTGAAATAAAAAGCACTAAGGATGAAATTCTTACATGATTTCAAGCTTCCAAGTATTCAATCAAGGTTTTCAAGTCTTCTTCTTAAGAATTTCAAGTTCTCCATTGAAGAACAAGGATTTAAGCAATCAAGCCATTGAAGGGATTTGGTTCAAGAATTCAAGATTCATCATTAAAACCCTAGATCTATCCCTCAGGGTGGTGTGATCTTCCTTCAAGATCCTTTGTGCATCCTCAAGATTTATTCATTATTCCTTCAAGGTGGATTCCAAGAATACAATCATAGAGGCTTTGATGTACATTTATGATTTCTAATATTGAGTCGAAGCTTTCATATTAACATACTTGTTTACATTTGAAATACAATTGCATATCTATTTGAATATCATAGCTTTATTGTTAGATCTACTTATACTACTTGCTAGCATTCTCTATTTCAATTATTGATTTCAAGGTTAATTACTAAATCGGGGTTTGACTAAGGCAAACCCCTCCCCAAAAAAAAAAAACCATTTCTCTTGTAGGTACAGGTATAGGACAACAAATTTTAGATCAGATATGGATACCCTTTTCGGCCAACTTCTGAGATCCGTGAGTAGAATTTTCATTGGAGTAGTGCAAGTTGAGGATGACATTTTGGGGTAAAATTGCATCCCCATAAAGAGGTCAAGGTTGACCTGTCTCAGAAAAGAAAAAGATTTCTAGGTTTTGTCTGTCTCTGCATTTATGGTCCAGATCCGGTTGTAGAATTTCCCAAAACTCAACACAGACGTCAAAAAATAGGATTTTCCAGATCTAATACATTCCAAGGTAAAGGTTTCATTTCAACTAAGTTTTTTTTAGATCTATTGATTTACTTTATAATTAAGAAATTAGATCTCCCTTCCTTATCCTTAACTAGTTGATTCCTTTTTGCATTGATCATCCCCTTTACATTAATCAATTGGGATCTCCTTTTCTTGGATTAGGAGGTCACACATTTCCATCAACACACACATTCGAACAACCCTACACACGTGTGTGTATATATATATATATATATTCATTTTATTTTATTTTTATATCTTACATTTTGGTGAACCCGCGATAGACAAATCTTTCTTTTTTGGTGTTAGATGCTTTGCCTCTTTTCCTTAGAGACTAGCTTTTGCATCCATATTAAATTAGTTCTCTTTTATGCTCTTGCATTTTAAAAATACAAAACATTTCTTTCATTTCATTCTCTATGAAGATCTTTTAGATGCTTTGGTGTATGCTTATTTTCCTCATTATTCTTCTCTTAGCATCACTTTATAGTACTTATGATGTTTATAAGAGTATCATTCATTTAATTATGTTTTTTACTCATCATGTTCCACTTTCTTATGCTATTTGGAGATTAACTAATGCTAGTCTCCCTACTTTCAAAATTTCATTAAGAACTTATGTAGCGGACTTATTGTTCTTTTGGATTCTATGAAGAATTTGGTAGATGATACCCCATTTCCTAATTTCCCTAATCATATCCTTCCTAATCTAGGTCCTAATATTCCTAATCCTATCCTTTCTAATAAAATTCCTAATATTCCCACTCTTTTTTCTCCATCTTCTATCCCTAGTTCTTCCCACGCTAATGATGGGGCTCAAACTATGGTTCATGATGCAGATGTGTAAGGATTATTTGATTTACCTTCCCTTCTTATCTGATTCCTGATGATATTAAAGGGAAGAGAAAATAAAATTATTCTACTCCTGTCATTCCACTTTACACAACATTTTCTCATGATAACTATGAACAATCATCTATTGCAGAAGCTTTACAAGATAGGTACACTACATGATACACTATTGTAACTAAACAAGGTTATAAGGGTTTAGGGCTTGGTGTTTATAAACAAGGTCTTAAAAATGTGATTCCTCTATCCACTGAACAAGATATACATGGTCTAGGCTTTCTACTACCTCAAATTAAGGTGTTTGATGTTGATCATCACCCTCCTCTTCATATTATCCTTCTAACAGCTTCCTTAGATTATCGTGATATCCCTCAAGATGTATCTAATAAGGTGTATGTTTAGTTAATGAATTATAAGAAAGAAATCTTTAAACCTATGCTGAAATATTCTCTCTCTAAGTACAAATGTCCTTTTCAATAGAGTAATACACATTTACTTGCTGATTTTGTACATTTGAAGATGTATGTTAGAGAAAGAGATGCTTTAGGAATTATATCTCACTATCATGCAGTATTGCAATTTCTTCATAATTTCCATATGGGGAATACCCCTCGTTCTTCTATAATATAGATTATTTTCCCTCTTGTCTCTTCACTGGGGGGCAAGAGGTATTTCTTCTGGATTCTTCTAGGATTTATTATGCTCTTAGAAAGTATCATGTTTTGAGTTTAATTGGTTATTCTTTCTATATTCTATCTCTATGGTTGTGTATTATGATATGATAGATTCATTCATTTTCTCATAATAATCCATAGCTCTCCTCTAGTATTCATGATATATTTTCTAAGACATTTATTTTAGCATCTATTGACCTGATTGGTATATCCCTTGCTTTCATCCCTGGGGGGAAAGGTTTTCCATCTTTCTCTCTATCTAAGGATCTATTTTCCATAGCTTAGTGGCATTTGTCTATTTCACAACATTATTTCATTATAAAGACTTATGTTTTGGCTATGGATACTCTTTTATATGAAAGGTGATTGTCCTAGGTCATCACCTCTTCTTTATTTTGTGAATAATGTTCTTTATAAAATCTTTCCCTTGCTTTGGGTTAGAGTTTTCTTCCTTCATTCCAAGATTCCTCTTCCTCTTCATTGTAGGGGGCTTGATTATTGAATCTTTGATCCCTCTTTTCTTTTCTTTGAAAGATGACATTTTATCCTAAGCACTCCTCTATAGTGGGGGCCTTGTTGATAAGATCTCTTCCTATTTGAGGATCCTTTATCCATAAGTGACATACCATTTTCATGATTATCTATACTCTTAGATGTAAGGGTCAATACTCTTCACTAAGAATATAGTGTACATTGTTGCTAACATGATATATCCTTACTTTGTGAAGTAGGTATCCTCCTTTCTCTTCCTTATCCTGCTTATTAGGTAGCCACGATAAGGAGAGGGGAATATATAGGGTCTCTCTTATACTATAGTTTACATTTTTACAACATGCTAAATCCTTGAAAAGTAACGCACATAAGTTGCTAAATCCTGAAGAGACACACATTTTCATTTTTATTTTTGCTAAATCCTCAGAAGGTAACGCACATAAGTTGCTAAATATTGAAGACACACACATTTTTACTTTTATTTTTGCTAAATCCTAAGAAGGTAACACACATAATCTACTAAACCTTTAAGAGATACACATTTTAAAATTTAAATATGCTAAATCCTTTGAAGGTAACACACATAAGTTGCTAAATCCTGAAGAGACACACATTTTATATTCCATAGTGATACAAGAATGTGGATCTATGGGTATTCAAAAAGCCATCAAAAGACACATTAAAACTACAAAAGACAATTTATGGGTGAACCTGCTGGGATCTCCCTCCTTGGTGATTCATGGTATGGTAAGATGGGCATCTTACTAGGTGAGTTAATCTCCCTCTCTTTTCTCTCTTTCACTTTCATGTTAGTAGGATTGGATCATGAAGCTATGTTATTTATAGTGTTTTTCTTATCCTTCTTATATAATCATTTATGATTTTATGATAGCTTTCTAAATATGATATTAGTATAGGACTTGTATTGGTGCTCAAAAATGCTGAACCGTTTTGAGGCGAACTGACAGGCACAAACAAGTGCCTCTACAATTTTGACTCGATCAAGTCAAGGCTGGTAGGCCTGAATCAAAAGTGATTTCAAACTATAAAAATGTGCGCACAAACAAAAGCAATTCCTCCCAAAGGGGTTAATAATCCTTGGAGGAAAATAACTTAATTTCCTAATTATTAAAAAGTGTGATATCTAAACTAAAAAAAAAAAATTACTAAAACCTAATTAAAAGCTTTATGAAGAAGATAACATATATATATATATATGCAAATTATAAAATGATTAAAATGACAATTACAAATGAAATGAGATCAGTGCCTGATGCCAAATTGGGAATAGAGTCGATTACATTCAATCATACGTATAAAAAGAGACAATTTTAAGATAACTCACTCCTATAAAGCGAGACCATCACCCTACTGACTTCAATTGAATCAAATATTTAAATAACTCATACAATCAGTCCTATGGATTTTAACCCAACTTAAGAGCCCAATAGGAACAATAATAGGTTCTCAGACCATGCAACTGTTATTCAAATTGTATAAATTAACCATAAATGGATGAATCAAATAACAGATACAGTAGGATACCCTGGTTCACAGAGTAATCTGAGAAACTAATTGAAAATAAGAAACTATATTAACATTAAAGCATAAGGACTTACCTATCATTTGCATTCGAGAATATGGACATTATGTTCAAATCTGTAAGTTGGGAGACTTTTCAAGTTTTTTGGTCGTAATCCTTTTAATTTTATTTTCATTCAATATTTATATGTTTTCAAAGGTTCACTATGAAAGGACATGCCCTTTCACAGGACCTAATCCTGGCAACTAACCCTCAAAAAATATAAATTAAACCATAATGGTTCTTAGGAAAATATTTCCCGTACAATAAGTTTGATTTATTATACTTTAGGTGCTCATGCATAATAATCTGATGTTTAGTTTTGTGAGGCCTCACCCCAAACCCCATCGTAGTTTTCCAGTTTTTTTGCTTATGATAGATTTAGTATATGATACTTTACTTTTGATGCACTTTGGACATTATGGATTTTATGCTTTATGCCACGGATTGATCATTTTGGATGTGTGGACACATGATGCTTTACGATGCACCTTATGGAATATATAATGTTTTCTATTATGGACATTTATTTCTGAGACAATTGATTTGGAAATATATTATGATTATGTTATGGGTTATTGATGAATTTGGGAATTATTAGAAATGGATATTTAATTCTGATATCATGTAATGTGAATCTTACCTTATGATTAAATGCTTAAAATGAAATTAATGTATTCTTGTGATCTTTAGTAATAAACTTAGTAGGTTGATGATTTCCTTAAATTCTGAATATTTCTTATTTCCTTATGATGTATATTTATCTCCTTGAACTACTGATATTTGAATTGAGTGTGCAGGTAAGAGACCATGGTATTTTATCTGGGGAACCAAACAAAGGGATATGTGAACTCAGTTTGAGCCAAGGTCACGTCTAATGATAGACAAGACCTCATTGTTTCATAATTTTATTCATAAATGTATTTGGTCAATTGTGGAAGTGTAATCCTTAAATGTATTTCTTAAATTCTTTTTGAGTTTTCCCTAAGTGGATATGACATGGCCTAGTGATGTGTAAATTTTGTGTGTGTCATTTGACACATTGTTTTGTACCTAAGGCCATGACATGTCAACTTTGGAATGGTTTTCCACCTACCTAGATTAACACATTAGTGAATCCCCATATGCATACCTTGGTTTGGGGGATGGGGGTGTGGTCATCTCATTGGGATTTCGAAATTACTCTTAAAGTGGACATTTGGAGGGGTTATAAAGTATCTAGGGGTGTGTTGGGGTTATTTTTAGGTAGCCCACTTGTTATACCAATAGTTAAGGGCCATTTTAATCCTAGGATAGCCTGTGGTTAACCATGTGACCCTTCCAAAAAGTTGGCTTCCCAAGTTGGACGAAAATCAACTCTTGTGAGGGTTGACTTTGGATAGACCACCCTTCCATATTTGTACTTAGACATAATTCACCTTTTAGGAGTTCCCCTTTTTGGATCTATTTTTAGTAAGGTGTAAGAGTTTAGGGAAGAGGGACCTATTAGAGGACTTTCCTTCTCCCCATGAGCTTTCTAGTGGCTTGTTAGTGGGAAATCTCCATGTTGGAGAGTTTGAACACCCACTCTCTAACTTAGAGACATAGCTAGAGTTGGTAATCTTGGAAGAAGGAATTGGGCTAAAACGGAGCTCTTCTACAACTATCTTCCCTTAAGCTTGGATTCTAGGTTGGTGGACTTGTTGCAACTCTCTCGCTCTCTCTCTCTCTCTCTCTTGTTGTTTTATGTTGATCTTGCAAAGGATGATTATTGCTTGTGTTCTTTGGCTTATTGGAGCTATGATCTTGTTGTTATTATTATGTTCGTGTTATTGCAATGCTTTTATTTTGTTTTCTTTGTATATGTTGTATATGGGAGTATCAAGGCTCACTCTCCTTTGGGAGGGAAGAGTAGCCTTGGGGGTGGAGGAGTTTTGACATCCCTTGCTGTAGAGTCTCTCCTCAAGGAGGAGAGGGAAAAAGCATGGAGTATGGGCTCCATGAAGCCTCCCTTATTGTTATTTCATTTGGGGGTCATAAGGGTATGTTGTTGTTCTTGGTTGATAATGTGAAGGGAAGTGTTTGGGAAGCCATGTGAGGGATTGCATATTAAATTTTGGGTTTGGCCTTCTCCCTTGGGTACTTGGTCCACTTCACCCCATGTAGGATCTTTGAGTGATCCATTGTGAAAGCCTATGGGAATGAGAGTTTATGTGAGTTGCTCAAATTTATTTATTTTTTTGTTTGTTGCATGTTTGTTACCTACCTTTGATTGGTTCCCCAAGCTCAGGGGTGGCCTCATAAGAGGCCTAGGTTGGGTGGAGAGCAGCCCATGGTTTCTAGTTTTCCCTTGTTTTGTTCTTGTTTACATATTTGTGAAGATTGGAGTTACATTGAAGTTTAGAGTGAACATGGAAGAAAAGGAAAATACATTAGTTTATATACATCACATCATTATTTTGTAAAGGCCATGAGGCATATGTTAGCAATGTATCTAGAGAAAGAATGATATTGTAAAGGGCCAAGTGGCTGAAATTTTTTAGGTATTCTTGTGATATTTGAAAAGTATCTCTTGCTGAAAACTTTCAGATTTTTAAGTCTATATGCTCTTGACTTAAATAAAGTTCCCATCTTAAGCCTTGAGCTATGAAAAAAAAAATGAGTCTTGTCATTACCTTTCAAAATGAAAAGTATTTATATATGTTTGGAAGCACTTGTCATTTAAATTCCTTATGGCACATACATTATCTCTGTATACCTGAGAGTCAATGAAAAAGGAAAATTATCTTAGAAATTTGAACTGGTTTATTAGTATGTTGTTAGTGACAAATGTTGGTTACATTTTAGACGTAAGTAGTATTCTCATATTCTGATGTTCACATATGGAAATATGTTTCTTTCTTTTTTACATTTATATCAGATATAATACCTAGAATGAATAGCTCCATATCTCCACAAAAGAAAAATAAAATATAAAGAACCTATTAAATCTCTTTGTTGCATTCTATTATTTTTCTTAGTTCCTTTTTTGTTCCCTCAGCTGAATATATGCATATGTATATGAAATCTAAAAGAAAGAAAATACAAAATTTAAAAGTCTGTTACTCTTTAAAGAATTCTGATTTCTTTGCTTATTGCAACATATATATATGAAGAAAAGAAAAAAAATAATAATAAAAATAAAAAAAAATATGTATAGCCTTGCTAATATTCTGATTTATTTTCTATTGCTATTTATTTTTAAGATTTTTAAAGAAAGCAGTATACACATTATATATATATATATTAGAAAAAACTAAATAAATAAACTTTTAAATAAATAAAAAAATTAAATAAAAAATTAGGAGGGCAGATTGAAGCCCCACCCTACTCCCGCAGGTTCCTTAAGGAAACCACGAGGGGAAAATGCAACCCCCACCGATTGCGGTGGCAGAGACCACCACGGTCTGGCACAGTGGCGATAGCACCACCGACTATGTCAGTCGTGGTGGCTCGGCCGCCTGGTCGTGTGGCTGGTTTCCTCCACCATGTGCCAGACCAAAAGGGGGGGCACCAGATAATAACGTCGCCACTATTTAATGCCGCCACTATTTTATGTCGCCACCTCCATTAAAACCCTTTGAGCTGCACAAAGGAATATATATATTTTAATGTATATATATACATATTGTTGTGTATGTATGTATATATATTAGAATATATATAAGACATATTCACAGGAAATTCTTCCTTCCTCTAAAGATGTTCAAACCTGCCCTTAAAAAAAAAGAAAGAGAGTATCATAAAAAAAAGGGGGTTTTTAGCCATATTCAAATGGACCCTAACCGTAATTTTGAATTAGGGTTAGGAATTCAAAAATAAGAGGGAAAAGAAAACTTCTTCTTTCAATCATAACCTCTACCTTATATTTTAAATTATCTTCTAATGAGGAGATTTAATCTCACAACATTTTAATATATAGGCCCTTTTTTTGAGGATTTGTAAAGTTGATATTATTTTTGAGCTAAATTAATACATGTTAGTGTATAAATAAAATTATAGCAAGTTAGTAATGCAGGTATATATATATAGATTAAATTAATTTATTTCTTTCAAACATTAGGGTAATAACTTATAGAAACCTTTATAGTTGACTCACGACTTTGATGAAGGGGACTCCCCTTAATACCACAAGTACATGACAGAAACAAAGAGAAACAACAAAAATTTGCAAGAATAGAAAATTGGCTTCTTATTGGCTCCACAAATGTGGAATTACAAACTTCAGAA
>MU227994.1:3045397-3071129 GCA_018584345.1 Thuja plicata | reverse complement strand
CAAGCATCCATAGGTATGATATCACATAGTACCTCATCATAGTACCTTCCAATCTTAAACTTTACTAGGCACTATTCATTAACCATGACCTTGTGGTCATCCTGCACCCAGGCGATCCAGTATGGATATGGGTGTTTCTACCTCTTGAGCTTCAAATTTGTGACCATCTCTTCTGCAACAAATTTTCAGTACTTCCGCTATCAATAATCACATCAAAACACTTATTCTCACACTTGCACCTAGTGCGAAACAAGCTCCTCCTTTGCTCATGTTCATTTTCACCACTCAACAGGACTCTTCTATTAACTAGGACTTCTCCTACTTCAGCATCTTCAGAATGAGATGATTTTGCATCTTTATCCACATGTGCAACTCTAGCCTAGCTATCATTTCTCCTATCTACCCTTCCTTGGCATTGAGGACATTCATATGCCATATGACCTTCTTCTCCACAGTGAAAACATGTTCCATGGAAGTCTCCTCTTCCTGATCCTTGTCCTCATCCTCTTCCTCTTTGATCTCTATTATTTTGATTGAAATTATTTCCCCTCTAACCCTGACTACTACTGGTCTCATCCTTCTTTTTCTGATCTTCATTTCGGCCTCCATAAGATCATCCACCAGATCTTCCACCGTGACCTCTTCTGCTTTGCCTGCTTTCAAACTTCTTGTTCAACTTTTCCTCTACCTTTAGGGAAAACTGGTAGGCCTCTTCAATAATTTTCATTCAGATCAAGTTCAAATCCTCCTGAATGCTCAGCCTCAACCCATTAAGGTATCGGGAAACTTTCTCCTTGTCAAATTCCGCATGGCCTATTCGGATGAGGATTCGATAGAACTCCTCCGTATACTCTTGGACATATTTTCCTGCTTTCTTCAAACCTTGCATTTTCTTCAGTAGATCAAGCTCATAATCAACAGGAATGAACTGTCTCTTCAATTTATCCACCATCTGATCCCATCTTGTGATTTTCTCCTTTTGTCTTCTATTTTTCTCCAACTGAATCTCCTGCCACCAGATCTTCGCATGACCCTTCAGTTAGGCCTTCACAAATTTGACCCTATCAGGATCCTCAATATCTTCATACTCAAAATATTCTTCTATTTCGTTGATCCAGTCGATCAACTCTTCTAGCTTAAGATTTCTTGAAAATGTGGGAACCTCAAGCTTAGGTCTTTTCCCAATCTTGGAAATGGCCCGGAAAAGCCTTTCCTCCACTTGGTTCAAAGTTTTTCCTTCTTGATCAAAATCTCCTTCTACGTCAGCTTCATCCTCACTTTCCTCTCTTACGGCAAGATTCATGCCTCTATGAATCTCTTCCTGCAATGCTTGCACTTGTCTCTGGAGGGCTCTAACCTCGGGCGCTACACCTCCAGCTCTTCCACCACGCTCCCTTCATGGAGGCAATTTCATGCTTATCGCTAAAACCCTAACCACAGTCCTGGTGCAAACTGCCTCACAGTCGGCGATCTATCTACACACTCAGGAACTTCTCGCTCTGATACCACTTGATGAAGGGGACTCCCCTTAATACCACAAGTACACGACAAAAACAAAGAGAAACAACAAAAATTTGCAAGAACAGAAAATTGGCTTCTTATTGGCTCCACAAATGTGGAATTACAAACTTCAGAATTACAATATCAAAAGCCACATGGGCATCCCTTACAATAATCTGTAGGACAAAGCCTCAAATAACCACCCAGAACTGCCCTAGAAAACACCACGGGCCTTCCTTAAATAAGCAATTTTCCACCGCCCAAGAATGTTCCAGAAATATAGCCATTAAGGCCGACTACCCTTAGCATTTAATAATTTTTCACTTTTATTACAAAAGGGTCGGCTTTAAATATTTACAAAATATGAGATTAGGTGGCCCAACTTTCAGAAGCCATAACTTTTGAACCGTAGCTTTGATTGGCTATTATAACCACTTTTTGGAAAGGGGAGATTGCGATCTACAGTGTATGACTAACAAAGTGCTTGTCAACTAGAGGTTCGACCTCCATCCGGAGCCTCTAAGGTCCTGAAAATTGAGCTCAAAGGTTTTGCACCCTAAAATTTCAAGAGTAAATCCTTAATAACTTCGCCAATACAGATGATCTGGCAATCAAATTCAACTGGCATTCTTATATGACTAAGATGAGCCTTCACCTAGAAAATTAGAACATTCTGAGTTCAAACGACCAACTTACTAAAAATAGTAAGTTTCCAAAAATAGCAGCTTTGTACAAAATAGCCCTTATTGAATAGAAAAACACATATTTTTGGGTGATGCAAGATTGCCCTTACACCTAGGATGCTCCTGCATCAGACTTTCTAAAAAAGAAATTAATTATCAGTATGATATTAATGTACACCACAGATGAATTAATAAACATTATTATTTCCCTGTTGAGTTCACCTTTTAAAAAGAGATTGTTGATGTTCAAGGATTTAGTAAAATAAATTAATAATTGAACTATCAAAAAAACTATAGTTTGACATTAAGTTTTTTTAATCTTTTAACTAGTTTATTTTTTAGCCTTAACTTTTAAGTTATATGATTTTCTATGAAACTCCAATTTAACATATCCATTAATTTCAAGGATAATTAAATAAATTAATTGAGAAATTTCAATGGGAAAATCTAATTAAAATTTTTAAATTAAACATTAGGGACTTATAATGTTATTTTTATGTGGCCAATATATGTGGCCAGTATACTGGTCATTATAAAAATAATATTACGAAAGTGCCTTGCACTAGGGTGTTTTAAAACATAGTAACTAAAAGCTATCAACCTACCAGATTTTTCGAACGTCCCTAGAAACTAAGCATAGGGAGTCTTCCTCTCCACATCATCAAACTCTATTAAAATAAAAGGGATGACACACAAATTCATAACACCTCACCTTGCGCTGTCTTTGAATGTTAGCCTAAATTTAACTCTAGAGAAATCTATAGATAAACGACACCTTGTGTATCTTTAAATTCAGAAGGTGACCTTTGGATGAGGGAGGTTGAAACATAGTCATGATTCCCCTTAGACCCTCTTGACTTTAATTCTACTTCAAAAAAAAAAGTTGTTGCATTTTTTGGAAGAAAATTTTAGGGCATGACACTTGGTATCAGAGCCACGTTTCAACACTGGAAGCTTAAACCCACTATGTTTCATAAAACTTTAAATATTTGTATTAAAAATTTTCAAAACAAGATCAAACTTAGTAGAATTTATCGCAACAACTTTAAACATAATCATTTCAAATTAAGACACTACCTTCAACTTATACCACCTTCATATGTGTGTAGGATGCCGCCAATAATGCGGCAAGCTCACACCCATGGATGAGGCCATAAATGTGCCCCTTTGGCATGAGTTCAGTTGGAGCAGAATATAGGGGTAATGGTGAGGAGTAGAGGCCTCTTCCCAAACAACCCCCAACCCCAATCAGGAAGTATTGAATGCCCTAGAGAATCTAGTCAGGATTATTTTGGATAGGATACCTCAGGATAATCAACATGTAGGACTCAGGGGTGCAGTGCATGAGTGCAGTAGGAGCTCCCCACCTAGAGTTATGGAGGACCAGGCTAACCACGAGGGTGAGTCAGTACACATTCCACCTCCAGAGGTAGTTGTTCTAGTTTTTGAGAGGGTACCCCGTGACACAAGGGACCACATCAGGGAACTTATATGCCTTAACCCACCACCTTTTTCAGGAGCCATGGGTGGGAGTGAGGCTGAGGCCTTTTTTTATGCCTTGAGAGATGTTTTGGATTGCGCCATTATGGGAGAAATACGAGGGCATACTTTGCTATCCACTTTTTGAGAGGATCAAAAACTATCTGGTGGAGGACAGAAGAGTTAAAGAGTAATCTGGCTATGGACACCCTCACTTGGGGCACCATTTTAGAGAGATTCAGGGATCGTTACCTATTTGAACACTATAGGCAGTGACAGATTAATGAATTTCATGACCTTTAGCAAAGAGGGCTCACCATCACATAGTATGAGTGTAAGTTCTTAGAACTTCTACCTTATGTAGACTATATGAGAGATGAGAAGATCAAGGTCAACCACTTTGTTAGAGGGTTGAATGCATCTATATCAGGTTCAGTGTGCATGGAAGCACCAGGGAACCTTCGAGAGGCCATGGAAAAGGCCTTGATTGCTAAGGAGATTCAAGGTAGGGGATAGGACACATGAGATTGGTCTCAGAACAGAAACACCA
This sequence comes from Thuja plicata, assembly GCA_018584345.1. NCBI lineage: Eukaryota > Viridiplantae > Streptophyta > Pinopsida > Cupressales > Cupressaceae > Thuja > Thuja plicata. The sequence goes on along the minus strand of MU227994.1, from coordinate 3,066,917 downwards.
CACCACAAAATTTAGGGTATCAGAAAACACTTTGGAAAGGGAATAACAACAACCAAAACAATAACATGCATTCCTCGGGGTCTTACAAATCCCCTCCTCAATAGTAGTCTTATCAGGGATAGAGATAGAAGGTCCCTCAAGGGAAATAGGGCTCCAAGCCCAAACAGTGGTAGTCACAGACTCCTAGTAGGGATCAGAGGTCACAGGCATCATTGACACCCCCATCTAGGACTTAGCAGTCCTCCAGGGGTGGTTATAGTGGTTCTAGCAGGACATGGGGCTCACAATTTTCTAGACCCCAGGGTACCCATTTTTAGACTCGAGGGCCATGTTACTCTTATGGTGCCATGGGGAACTTAGCTAGGGATTGCCCTCAAGGGGGTGGTCAACGCACCGCTGCATCAGAGCCCACTGTTAGTGATATGGGTAGATCCCATAGAGTTTTTGTAGTAGTTGACAACCGCCAGGAAGAACATTAGGCTACTATGATTGAGACTACAGTTATGATTGGAGGTAACATAGTTACTATTCTATTTGATTCAAGTGCTATAGACTCTTTTTTTTCTCCATTGGTCATGGAGCATTGTGGGCTAGTGGCAGCTAGACAAGAAGTTAGTTGGGAGGTAGAGTTAGCCTCAGGTTCTAGAGTACCCATCACTTCCTTAGTTAAGGATTGCCAAATGCAGATTGGTACCATGAATACCATTACAGATCTTTGTATCACTCCTCTCAGATCCTATGGGATATTTCTCGGCATGGATTGGATTTATGCACACAAGGCCAAGCTAGATTGTTGAAAAAAGAAGGTAGAATGTCTAGATGACAATGGTAATGCTATAGTAATCCTATGGGTTCAGAGGGCAGTATCCATTCGTATGATTTTTTCTATGCAGCTTAAGCGGTGTATGCGAAAAGGGTGCCAATTATTTGCCATCACGATCAATGATAGGGATGAGGAAGTAGAAAAGGAAACTTCTCTTGATGATCATCCCATGTTACATGAATTTGTAGATGTGTTTCCTTCAGAATTACCCGGTATGCCTCCCCATAGAGAAGTTGATTTCCATATAGACCTTGTGCTAGGTGTTGCACCAGTATCTAGAGCACCATACAGAATGTCTCCTAATGAGCTTAATGAGCTCAAGATTCAGCTTGAGGATCTCCTTGAGAAGGGGCATATATGACCTAGTGTCTCTCCTTGGGGTGCACCAGTTATCTTTGTCAAAAAGAAGGATGGATCACTTAGACTGTGTATGGATTACAGGCAGTTAAAAATGTTAACCATTAAGAATTGTTACCCACTACCTAGGATTTATGACTTATTCGATCAGTTGTAGGGTGCCCGTGTGTTCTCTAAGATAGATCTCAAATCAGGGTACCATCAGTTGAGAATTTTGGAAAGTGATATCCACAAGACAACTTTCTGGACTAGATACGGACATTATGAGTTCACTATTGTGCCTTTTGGTCTTATGAATGCCCCTATTTTATTCATGAGCCTCATGAATGGGGTATTCCACACTTTCCTTGACAGATTTTTGGTTGTTTTCCTTGATGACATACTGATATATTCTCATAATGAGAAGGAACATGAGGAGCATTTGACGTAGGTATTACAATGTTTGAGGCATAACCAGTTGTATGGAAGTTTGTCAACATGTGCCTTCTTTAGAACAAAGGTTTGATATTTAGGCCATGTTATTTCAGGTGATGGGATCTCAGTGGACCCATCTCAGATTGATGTCATTATGAATTGGCTAGCACCTACTACTGTGACTGAGGTCAAGAGTTTCATGGGTCTCACAGGATATTACAGGCATTTTGTTCAGAGTTTCTCTAGAGTGGCTCATCCTATCACATCCCTACAGTGAAAGGGAAATAAGTTTGATTGGACAGAGAAGTGCAAGAGGGCCTTTCAGGAACTCAAGAAAGCACTTACCAATGCACCTATTTTAGCAATACCAGAGCCTACAACAGACTTTGTAGTCTGCACTGATGCTTCCTTGGATGGTTTGGGAGTAGTACTTATGTAGGATGGGTGAGCTATAGCATATGAGTCTAGGAAACTTAAGACTCATGAGCTCAATTACCCTACCCATGACCTTGAGCTTGCGGTAGTAGTGCATGCATTAGTACAATGGTGACACTTCCTCTTGAGACATCGATTCAAGATTCATTCAGACCATCAGAGTTTTTAGTATATATTCACTCAGCCAAACCTTAATACTAGGAAAAGGAGGTGGATGGAGTTCTTATGTGAGTATGAATTTGATGTCCATTATCTCAAAGGAAAAGACAATGTAGTCGTTGTTGCCTTGAGTAGGAGGCGACATGAATTATCATCCATGATCATTGGTAAAGACTTGAGAGATCGTATACTACACCATTTGTAGGGGGATGAATTGTATATAGAGGTTTGTTAGTTGATCCGATCTCAGAGACCCCTTGTGGGGAGATTTTTAGAATATTCCTTGGATTCTGATGGACTAATACATCATAGAGGATGCATCTATGTACCTTCTTCTAGGAATTTGCATAATATCATCATGCTAGAGGCTCATAGAGCCCCTTATGTGGTGCATCCTAGAGTTAAGAAGATGCATGCTGATTTGAGACAGCTCTATCATTGGCCGGGTATGAGACAACACATTGTGGAGTTAGTAGCCCGGTGTGTTGAATGCCAGAAGGTTAAGGCTGAGCATGGTCATCTGGAGGGCTCCTTTAGCCTCATGAGCTACCTATGTGGAAGTGGGATGTTATATCCATGGAATTTATTTTTGGTCTCCCTCTGTCATCTTGATGCCATGATGCTATCTTGGTGATAGTTGATAAGTTGACCAAAGTGGCCCACTTCTCACCCGTTCATACCACATTTACAGCCCTAGCAGTGGCATAGGTCTTCTTGAGAGATATATTCAGACTGTATGGCATTCCTCAGAAGATCATTTCTAACAGGGATTCTCTCTTCACATCCTCTTTTTGGAGAGAATTACAAGAAGCTTTGGGCACCAGGCTCAACTTTAGCACAACTTATCACCCAGAGACAGATGGTCAGACTAAGAGAGTAAATTAGGTTCTCGAGGATATTCTTCGTATGTATGTTATGCATCATCAAGTCAAGTGGGAAGAGTATTTACATTTAGTAGCATTTGCCTATAATAATGGGCATCATTCATCTTTGTGTATGCCACCATATCAGGCACTGCATGGTAGACCTTGCAGGACACCTTTGAGTTGGGGTAGGATTGAGGATAGAGTTACCAGTGGACCATAGATAGTCCTAGAGATGGAGCAGTAGGTAGCCTTAATTAGGCAGCATCTCCTAGAGGCGCAAGATTGACAGAAGAAGTATGCCGATGCAAAGAGGACAGATCAGGTTTACATAGTCAGAGATAGGGTCTTCTTGAGAGTATGGCCTCACAAGAGTCCAATCTATTTTAGAAAGGGCTCTAATCTTGCACCTCAATTTGTGGGACCATTTGAGATATCAGAGAGGATAGGACCAGTTGCTTACCATCTAGTCCTGCCACCTAGCCTGTCACACATACATGATGTTTTTCATGTTTCTATTTTGAGAAAGTATATTTATGATGAGTCTCATGTGATAGATTAAGATTCCTTTCAGGTCGAGTCAGATAGGAAGCTAGCATTGGAGCCTATTCACATTTTGGCACATCGGACACTTGGCCTACGAGGCCGAGAGCTGGACCATGTTAGGGTTCAGTGGGATTGCTATGATGAGGTTACAAATTCTTGGGAGGATGTAGCGTAGATGAGAGCTCAGTATCCCCATCTTTTTGATGAATTCTAAGAGGAATATCAAGCCTAGGGGGGAGGATGTGAGGCCTCACCCTGAACCCCATCGTAGTTTTCCAGTTTTTCTGCTTATGATAGATTTCGCATATGATACTTTACTTTTGATGCACTTTCGACATTATGGATTTTATGCTTTATGCCATGGATTGATCATTTTGGATATGTGGACACATGATGCTTTATGATGCACCTTATGGACTATATAATGTTTTCTATTATGGACATTTATTTCTGAGACAATTGATTTGGAAATATATTATGATTATGTTACTGGTTATTGATGAATTTGGGAATTATTAGAAATGGATATTTAATTTTGATATCATGCAATGTGAATCTTACCTTATGATTAAATTCTTAAAATGAAATTAATGTATTCTTGTGATCTTGTGTAATAAACTTAGTATGTTGATGATTTCCTTAAATTTTGAATATTGCTTATTTCCTTATGATGTATATTTATCTCCTCGGACTACTAATATTTGAATTGAGTGTGTAGGTAAGAGACCATGGTATTTTATCTGGGGAACCAAAAAAAGGGATATGTGAGCTCAATTTGAGCCAAGGTTGCATCTAATGAAAGACAATACCTTGTTGTTTCATAATTTTATTCATAAATGTATTTGGTTGATTGTGGAAGTGTAATCCTTAAATGTATTTCTGAAATTCTTTGTGAGTTTTCCCTAAGTGCATATGACATGGCCAAGTGATGTGTAAATGTTGTGTGTGTCATTTGAAACTTGTGTTTTGTACTCAAGGCCATGACATGTCAACTTGGGAATGGTTGTCTACCTACCTAGATTAGTACATTAGTGAAACCCCATATGCATACCTTGGTTTGGGGGATGGGGGTGTGGTCATCTCATTGGGATTTTGAAATTACTCTTAAAGTATACTTTTGGAGGGGCTATGAAGTGACTAGGAGTGTGTTGGGGTCATTTTTAGGTAGCCCACTTGTTATACCAATATTTAAGGGCCATTTTAATCCTAGGATAGCCTCTGGTTGACCTTGTGACCCTTCCAAAAATTTGGCTTCCCAAGTTGGACGAAAATCAACACTTGTGAGGCTTGACTTTGGATAGGCCACCCTTCCATATTTGTGCTTAGACATAATTCACCTATTGGGAGTTCCCCTTTTTGGATCTATTTTTAGTAAGGTGCAAGAGTTTAGGGAAGAGGGACCAATTAGAGGACTTGCCTTCTCCCCATGAGCTTTCTAGTGGCTTTTTAGTGGGAACTCTCCATGTTGGAGAGTTTGAACACCCACTATCTAACTTAGAGACATAGCTAGAGTTGGTAATCTTGGAAGAAGAAATTGGGCTAAAAAGGAGCTCTTCTACATCTATCTGGCCTTAAGCTTGGATTCTAGGTTAGTGGACTTGTTGCAACTTTCTCTCTCTTGTTATTTTATGTTGATCTTGTAAAGGATGATTGGTGCTTGTGTTCTTTGTCTTATTGGAGCTATGATCTTGTTGTTATTATTATTTTGGTGTTATTGCAATGCTTTTATTTTGTTTTCTTTGTATATGTTGTATATGGGAGTATCAAGGCTCACTCTCCCTTGGGAGGGAAGAGTAGCCTTGGGGGTGGAGGAGTTTTGACAGCCCTTGGTGTAGAGTCTCTCCTCAAGGAGGAGAGGGAAAAAGCATGGAGTATGGGCTCCATGAAGCCTCCCTTATTGTTATTTCATTTGGGGGTCATAAGGGTATGTTGTTTTTCTTGGTTGATAATTTGAAGGGAAGTGTTTGGGAAGCCATGTGAGGGCTTGCATATTAAATGTTGGGTTTGGCCTTCTCCCTTGGGTACTTGGTCCACTTCACCCCATGTAGGATCTTTGAGTGATCCATTGTGAAAGACTATGGGAATGGGAGTTTATGTGAGTTGCTCAAGTTTCTTTTTGTTGTTGTTTGTTGCATGTTTGTTACCTACCTTTGCTTGGTTCCCCATGCTCAGGGGTGGCCTCATAAGAGGCCTAGGTTGGGTGGAGAGAAGCCCATAGTTTCTAGTTTTCCCTTGTTTTGTTCTTGTTTGCATATTTGTAAAGATTGGAGTTACATTGAAGTTTAGAGTGAACATAGAAGAAAAGGAAAATACATTAGTTTATGTACATCACATCATGATTTTGTAAAGGCCATGAGGCATATGTTAGCAATGTATCTAGCGAAATAAAGATATTGTAAAGGGCCAAGTGGCTGAAAATTTTTAGGTATTCTTGTGATATTTGAAAAATATTTGTTGATGAAAATTTTCAGATTTTTAAGTCTATATGCTCTTGATTTAAATAAAGTTCCCATCTTAAGCCTTGAGCTATGAAAAAAAAAAAGAGTCTTGTCATTACCTTTCAAAATGAAAAGCATGTATATATTTCTGGAAGCACTTGTGATTTAAATTCCTTATGACACATACATTATTTCTGTATGCCTGAGAGTCAATGAAAAAGGAAAATTATCTTAGAAATTTCAACTGGTTTATTAGTATGTTTTTAGTGACAAACATTGGTTACATTTTAGACGTAAATAGTATTCTCATATTCTGATGTTCACATATGGAAATATATTTCTTTTTTTTCTTTTTTTTTAAAAATTTAAATCAGATATAATACCTAGAATGAATAGTTCCATATCTCCACAAAAGAAAAATAAAATATAAAGAACCTGTTAAATCTCTTTGCTGCATTCTATTATTTTTCTTAGTTTCTTTTTTGTTCCCTTAGCTGAATATATTCATATGTATATGAAATCTAAATGAAAGAAAATACAAAATTTAAAAGTCTGTTACTCTTTAAAGAATTCTGATTTCTTTTCTTATTGCAGCATATATATATATATATATATATATATATATATATATATATATGAAGAAAAGAAAAATAAAATAAAAATGTATAGCCTTGCTAATATTCTGATTTGTTTTCTACTGCTATTTATTTTTAATCTTTTTAAAGAAAGTCGTATACACATTATATATATATATATAAAACTAAATAAAAAAAAATTTAAATAAAAAAAAAAATTTAAATAAAAAAATAGGAGGGTGGGCCGAAGCCCCACCCTACCCCCGCGGGTTCCTTAAGGGAACTGCGAGGGGAAAATGCAGCCCCCATCGGCCACGGTGGCAGAGACCACCACGGTCTGGCACAGTGGTGGTAGAACCGCTGACTATGTCGGCCATGGTGGCTCGGCCGCCGGGCGGTGTGGTTGGTTTCCTTCACCACGGGCCAGACCAACAGGGGGCGCTAGTTAATATTGCCGCCATTGTTTAACTCCGCCACTATTTTATGTCACCGCCTCCATTAAAACCCCTTGACTTGCACAAAGGAATGTATATATTTTTTAATGTATATATACATACTGCTATGTATGTATGTATTTATATTAGAATATATAGAAGACATATTCACTAAAAATTCTTCCTTCCTCCATAGATGTTCAGACCTGCCCTAAAAAAAAAAGAATGAAAGTATCATAAAAAAGGAGGTTTTTAGCCATATTCAAATGGACCCTAACCCTAATTTTGAATTAGGGTTAGGGATTCTAAAATAAGAGGGAAAAGAAAACTTATTCTTTCAATCATAACCTCTACCTTATATTTTAAATTATCTTCTAATGAGGAGATTTAATCTCACACCATTTTAATATATACGCCCTTTTTTTTGAGGATTTGTAAAGTTGATATTATTTTTTAGCTAAATTAATAAACGTTAGTGTATAAATAAAATTATAGCAAGTTAGTAATGTAGGTATATATAGATTAAATTAATTTATTTCTTTCAAACATTAGGGTAATAACTTATAGAAACCTTTATAGTTGACTCGCGATTTTCTAAAATAGAAATTAATTATCAATATGGTATTAACGTACACCATAGATGAATTAATAAACATTATTATTTTCCCATTGAGTTCACCTTTTAAAAAGAGATTGTTGATGTCCGAGGATTTAGTAAAATAAATTATTAATTGAAATATCAAAAAAACAATAGTTTGACATTAAGTTATTTCAATCTTGTAACTAGTTTTTTTTTTAGCCTTAACTTTTAAGTTATATGATTTTCTACGAAACTCCAATTTAACATAGCCATTAATTTAAAGGATAATGAAATAAATTAATTGAGAAATTTCAATGGAAAAATCTAATTAAAAGTTTTAAATTAAACATTAGGGACTTATAATGTTATTTTTATGTGGCCAATATATGTGGCCAGTATACTGGTCATTATAAAAATAATATTAAGAAAGTACCTTGCACTAGGGTGTTTTAAAACACAGTATCTAAAAGCTATCAACCTACCATATTTTCTGAACATCCCTGGAAACTAAGCATAGGGAGTCTTCCTCTCCACATCATCAAACTCTATTAAAATAAAATGGATGACACGCAAATTCATAACACCTCACCTTGCACTATCTTTGAATGTTAGCCTAAATTTAACTCTAGAGAAATCTATAGATAAATGACACCTTGTGTATCTTTAACTTCAAAAGGTGACCTTGGGATGAGGGAAGTTGACACGTAGTCATGATTCCCCTTAGACCCTCTTGACTTTAATTCTACTTCAAAAAAAAAAATTGTTGCATTTTTGGGTGTGAAATTTTAGGGCATGACAAGTTTCTTGCACAAAAACACCTGACATTAGATAATTTTAAAATCTAAAATAAAAAATCATTACATTCATAATATATTAGGCTTTCATAAAGACCATTATTATTTAATTAATAATTATTTGAAAATAAATTCATGCCATACTTTATAAATGCATTTGATACATAAAGTGGAGTATAAATAAAAATTAAATATTAATTATATGTTACCCACATTAATCATCAAAAACATAAGAAATCACATTAATAAGACAATACTTAAAACATTAGATAAAATATGACATGATATTAAGAATTTTACTTTTATTTTCAAGATAATACATAATGCATTTATATTTATTTTTAAAATATATCTACAAATATAATGCAATGCAATCATAGAAATATTAAAATTATTAGGGTAGAGGATTTTACAATTCATCCTTAAAAGCGGGGCATTTACCCTAAATTCATGAAAACATTTAAATAACTCCACATAGGGTAAGTGTAAGTTCAGTAACAACCCTAACATAGTAATCTTGATCACATACACTATTTACTTTATCATATTTTTTCACTTTAGCATTTTTAGGAATAAAATATAAATTAAGATTAAAAACAATTATATTTGTAACCACAATGATTTTCACGAAATATAAAATTCCTATCACACACACAAAAATACTCACTCCCTTAATAACTTATTTCAAAAAGGAAATAAGACTATCTTTAACTTATACCTTTATTTACATTTACCCTCTCAAGGAATAACATAGAGTAATTGGTAGGGGTAGAGTCAGGTAGTTAGGATAGGAAGAAGGGTGGGTCGAGAGGTCGAGTGTTCCACTCCCTCTCCTCACTCTTTTTTTTTCTAAAATCAATAAAATAAATAATACATAGGAAAGGAATATTTCATATTTGAATTTCAAATTATTAAAGGAAGAAATACTCCCTGTGTAAGAAATTGTGTTGATTTTTCACCTATACATGAAGATGTAAATAAATTAGTTCCTCTTCCAAATCCTCTCGAAGAATATAAATAGACTAACTGGTTAGAGGGTAGAAGGGTAGGTAGGTAGGAAAAAAGGTTGGCTTGAGAGGTCGAGTGTTCAAATCCCGATCTCCACCTTTTTTCTTAACTACCTTATTATTTATTATTTTTTATAATTACTTGATCTCCAAATACACATGCATTAAATTTATTTCAATAAAGTGACTATGACGCTACTTCATGAACGGATAATACTGATAAGCATTTATGCCCTTTTAATAGTTTTTAATTTTTTACATAGGGAAATTACATAAAAATAAAAATGTAGATTATACTTCCCTGATGTTTTGTGTAGTTATGAGTTGAATTTTTAGGTGTCAACAGTGGCTCTTATTGGGGATGTGTATTCATGCCTAGATGCAATGAGAGTCTAGTTATCTCTGGAAAAGAAGACCATAATAAGAAAAGAACCATAATGCTTGAAACAAATAAAATAATGTACAAGTTTAGATAATACTTCCTTCCTTCAAGAGAAATAGGGTTTCAAATACTGACCATGAGTTGTGAACTCCTGAATAACTTCGTCAGTGTCCTATAAATAGTATGAATTCTCACCTGCCTTTGAAACAACCATGTAAGGTCCTAGCCATAATGCTTCGAACTTACCATGTTTTCCTTTATCTTGGTATTTTGCATTCCATTTTAGTACCCAATCACCTTCTCTATAAGACTTGTCTGATGCTTTCTTATCATGAAGGGTTTTAATTTGTCATTGTTGATGAAAATTCCTTTCTTGTTCTATTCTTCTCATCTCATCGAGTTCTACTAATTGGCTCAAGAGATCCTCCATAAAGTTTATATCCTCAAACTCTTCTTCATGAATGAATCTGTAAATTGGTAGGAGATTGTTTAATGATAACCTTGCTTATTTTCCATAAACCAGTTCGTAAGGAGTGAAACTTGTCGATATTTTCACTGTTACCCTATCTGCCAACAAAGCTAGACCTATCTTTGAATCCCATGCCTTCTTATTATTGCTCAACTTTCTTCTGATAATCTTTAGCATATTCTTATTTCTTGATTCTGCTTGACCGTTTCCTTGTGGGTGATACGAGGATGAGTATGATAGGTTGATACCATATTTTTAACAAAATTCTGAAAATTCCTTAGATCTAAAACACATGTCGTTGTCACAAAGAATCTTACAAGGTACTCCGAATCTAGTAAGTATGTTCTCTATTAGAAACTTGATGACTACCTTACTTGTAGCTTGTCTTGTAGGTATAGCCTCAACCCATTTTGTAAAATAATCTAATGTAACCAATATCCACTTGTGACCTCCACTCGAAGAATCTGTAATTTCCCCAATAAATTCTATTCCCCACATTTTAAAAGGCTCTTCAGTTTGTAAAGGGATAAGGGGTAATGCAGCATTGTATTTCAGTTTTCCTGAGAACTTCTGACAAGATTCACACTTCTTAACACATTAATAACAGTCCTTGAATACATGGGGCCAATAATACCCAGATTTCAATATCTTATGGGCTGTTGTCTTAGCCAAAAAGTGACCACCACATACCCCATCATGTAGCTCTTTTATAATTGACTTGGCCTGACAGGTGTCTAGACAAAGTAAGAGAATACCATCATTGTTTTTCCATTACAAATCTCCTTGAATCAGTACATACCTTGATGCTTGCAATTTTATAGTTCTTTTCTGATTATCACTTAAACCTTTTTTACATTTCATATGTTTTAAGAAGTAAATTATATCCATGTACCATGGACAATGTTCGATGCTAGTTCTTGATTTCTCCAAATCCACTTTGTTTATTTGGGTTGCATCCAAATTTGTTTCTGCCATGAGTTTAGCCAACTCTTAACCTCTTACTAACTTTGTGATTTGAATCTGTTAGGGATTTTTCTTGCATGAACCACAGTGCTTGAAATAACTACTTGAACACCATGCCTCCTAATACTGATTCAGAGACAAGAAAAGCCTAATTGCTAAGGACTGGATAAGGTCCTTCTTCATTTTTGAGCTCCACAAATACTCAGGCAGATTTTACCTCTTAAGATTGATGTTTACAGAGTATTTGTTGATGTGGACACTGATTAGCTATGTATCTTTATTGAACCAACTTATGAATTATCTTGCAAATAATCAAGCATAACCAGATGCAAGATATAACCATACAAACCATAGTTATAAGCATAACAATAACCAGTGATACAAGGATTCTCATCCTTCTTCCTTTTCTTTATAGGAGGGATAATGTAATGGATTCACTCTTCAAGGAATCAATAAAATGGACAGTGTCCTGCTAACAGAGGTCCTTAACAAGTTCAGTTTGTCTGTTCTTAGTAACAAAGTGTTTTAATTGATTTGGTTTTGATAACTTGGAATATCTCAGACACAGATAGATTATCAGACTGTTTCTGGGCCAGTGCCTATCCTTTGGGCTATAGAGTCAAAATAAGCGAAGATATCATAAAAAAAAAACACAGTAAACTGCCTTACAACTTACATGCAACTCAGATAAATTGCCTTACAAGTTATCCTGTCACCTCAAATCTATTGTATCAAATCCTTAATCAAAGCAGTATGCTCCTTAGAATTACTTACAAAACTTAGTTCTTTCCTTGAAAGAAACTTGTAAGTAATCAAATGGTTACCTTATAACCAGAATGCTACAGAATACCTTGTAAACTTAGCATATAAAAGCATACACAAAGAGTAAAAAGACAGCAATAGAGGAGAGTAAAATTGCACCTTATATTATTTATATGATCCAACTTTTCATACAATGGAAGATTACACAGCTTCAAAAGATAGACATAAACCAGAATATTTGAATTCTGTAGTATATTATCTCTTTTCCAAAAAATGTTCCAACATCAAAGACCCTTAACTATTACAACTCTCACACTATATATAGATTTTAGACCATCTTGGAATCCCTAAGGATGCAACAAGCTTTAGATGGTCTCAAAACCCTAACCCTAAAGTTACAAGAGAGACAAAAGAGAGAGAGAGAAGAAGCGGTGAAAGGACTGAGTCAAAAAGGTATAAACAAACATTTCCAATTCTTCTCCCGATCTAGCAACTGCAATCTAATTTGTAGATGAGTTCAGATAATTATGCTCGCCTGCTCACCTACATCTTCCTTTTGAAATAACTGTCCATCTTATCTATGAACAGTGCAGTGCCAACTATTTTCTTTACTCTTCGTCCAAAATTTCTTCCTCTATGACTGGCTTCTTTTTCTTCGGTGTTGTCATGACTTTCCATGCCTTTACATCATCATCTATTGGCCAATTGAAGTCCTGAGCACTCTATACCTGTACCTTCTTCCTGTCCCATCTTACATTAGTGATGTTTTTGACATCAAGTAGGATCTTGTTGATATCTGTTTCAGCTTTGAAGGCCTCATCCAATAACTTATTGAATCATTCTATGTCAACCTCAGTTCCCAATAGAAATGTATCTTCATTAGGCATCTTGGTGTCAAACTCATTCCTCCAGGCATCTATAGCCTTTACTTGGTCATCATCTCCTTTTAAGGCAGGAATAAACCTATTGAAATCAGTTGAAAAGAGATTCAATTTTGCCTCTATCTGATTTAACTTTCCTTTGAAGAATGAGAGAGAAATGTTTACCCTTTTGATCTCATCTTCAACCTCTATGACTATTGGAGGAAAATTTTCCCTTATCGCCTGTAGAGATGACAATTTGTCAAACAAATTTGCCCTGGCAGACCATTTTGTGAATTAAGGGTTCAGAATTACAAGGTATCTCATTACCTCAATATGCAATATTTGCAGCTTATTATATGTATTAATTACAACATCCGCTTTGTCTTTCAAGATCTCAATCCTATGTTGTAATATGCCTTTTAATGCCTTCAAAGCTATTGCATTTCCTTTTTCCTCATCCACCTTTTGTTCCACAGCCTCTTCTGACTTAGGCTTATCCTCAATCTGCATCAGTGGTGGTTGGGTAGGCACATACACTACCTCAGGCTTTACCTCCAATTCATCTGTCAATGTTTTTATCATCTGATCCCTCTGGTATAGTTTTATGTGGCACATGTCTCTGTCCTTAGACAGTGCACTTGTTTCTTCCAACAAAGCGGTATACCTTTCAGACAATTGTTTTGTCTTATCCTCATTGAGTTGAGCCCAGTGTGTCATAATTTGGGAGATTTCTAGGTCCCCTATATTTTGGACTGACCACACCATCTGATTCCCCACCATATTCTCTTGTATGTTCACTAATTGAGGCTTCTGGTCCTTACGGCTGAAACTCCACATGGCAAAGGCCTAAGACTTTGGGTTATACCCAAATCCTTTTATCATTTCTCCTACCTGGACCTCACTAGACATTTTAAGGTCTGGCTACTTTCTGATTTGATCTATAATGAATGCAGATGCCAAGTCCCATCCTTCAGCCAACAATATACCACTTCCTAGTACCATCTTCCTAGCATCCTCAGGGGAAATGTCCTCAATCTCAGTATCATAATTTTGTAGGGCCACCAGGGCTTCATTTGTAATTTTCTCTTTTCCCTCCACAGTTAATTGGGACTTGAGCTGCTCTATTTTGTGCCATTAGAGGAAATCTTTGAACTCCTCTATTTTTATAAAATTGTCATCATCAAGGATCTTTTGCTGATTAAGAAGTCTTTCATCCATATAGGCTCTTAGTGGTAACTCAACTTCATCTTCTGGATCAGGCCTTTGCTTCTTTCCTTCTCTGATTGTTTTTCTCAGGTTATGATCACATAACCTGGTGCCATGCACTAAGGCCTTAGTTTTATCCTTTTTCTTACCTTGCCCTTCCACTAAAGGCTGACCTAATTCCAACTTCTACCTCTTTGCAGTAGGCTACTTTATATCATCAGGCTGAGTGGCAATTGTGAGATCTATAACATGTTGTTCTTCTCCCTGCAACTGTGTGATCTCAGCCATTTCTTGCCCTGAGGCTTTTTGTGGTGGAGGAGACATGGGAGGACATGCATAATCAGTATCATCACCACTCTCTTCTTCTGATTCTAAATGTTCAGGTTACTGAGCACCTTTCTTATCTAAGACTGTATCTAATGGATCTACTAACACATAGTAGTTGTCTGTCATAGCCTTAATCTTATCAAAATATGGGAGGTCAGGGTAAAACCCTCCAAATGACAGCCCATTTCTTCTTATTTGTGTCTGTAGTTTCAGCAACTCTTGAATTCTCAGTCTTCTCATGTCAATGTCAGCTTCATCCAAGAGGTTTCTTGTGGAATCTTCCTTTATACATTCATAATGAACATTGGTATTAGGGATAGTAAGAGTATACAACTTCCTAACCCCTACCATGAAGCCTTCTGGGTCAATGTACCTATAAGGGGCTGCCGCCATTATGTACTTCTCCAACCATTGACCCACTTCATCTATGGCATTCTTACCAATTGTAAAATTTGCAATTTTGAACTGCTTAGGGGTTATAGTCCCCTTTTTATGAGGTGCAAAATGCTCATTGTCTGTTAGCATCAGCTGCCAAATGAATTCCATAGCAGCTACTCTCATAGGCACATGATAAGGCAATATATGAGGTTGATGAATACACCCATATACTCTGATGATAGTGAAATTCTCCTCCAAGAAGAAATCACCCCAATTGTGGTTTCCAGACCAATTTTCTTTATACTCACAGGGCCTAAGCAATTGGATGATCTTCAATGGGACTCTAGTCCTGCTTGTCCCTAAACTTTGAATAATTGGATATACAATCAGATTTTGGAAGGCACAGTAGTCACAATCTCTGGAAGTATAATTTCAAACCCTAACCCAAAACTGGATAGGATTTGGTTGTGCCTGATAGAATCTCTGAGGGGATAAGTCATGAACCTTCATGATTACAAAATTGAAGTATAAGAGAACGTGCATTAGGACTGAATAATGCAAGAATTTGGGCTCCTTCTCCTTAGGGTTCTTTAATTTCTTCTGTGTTGCAACAAAACCCTCATGTATTTCATCAATTACATGCTGAATGTAATCATAACTAGTGCTTGAATGCACTTCTTGTAGGTCTAGTACCATCATTAAGATGCCATGACTGATTCTTTCTGCATCTCCATCAATCCCAAGTACTCTACATAGGGCATAAGCATTATACTTGATGTAGAAGTGCAGGTCCTTGTAATAATATGGATATGGCTCAACCATAGGACCTAAATAATCTCTCAATTCTTTTGGCATATGCTTCTACAATAAGCCCTTTGCAAGACCAGGCTTTGAACTATATCTTTTCTCCTGCCTAGTCATGTCAATCTTTGTAGACATGGTACTAAATAAGCCAAAGGCTTGCATGAATGAATTTCTGTTCAAAATTAACAAGGCAATGCCATCATCCCTTTTGATGGTCTTTGTGAGGGCATCATAGTGATTTGATAGGTCCAGAAATAGGTCTACATCTAAGAAAACATCAGGAACAAGTAACCTAGCACGACCACATGTCCAAGGGTTTGACATTGGTATAGGTTTATCAGAGTTTTTATAGAAGTATGTGAAAAGAGAGTAACCTGTTGTTCCTGGGGTCACAACATATCAGATGTTCTTGTACTCATCCTTGAGGACACTAGCATGGGCCTTCTTATTCTGCGTTGAACCTGGTAGAAGCTGGAGAAACTCATCAGAGAAACTTGGTTTTCCTTTCTGTTCCTCTCCACTGCCTCCACTTGTTGAAGTGACACTCACAGCTCTGCTCATATCTGCAACACCTTGAATCTCTTTTCTCTAACCGATATTGAAACAAATCTAATCTCCAATATCAACTGTTTGTTCTATGCACAATCTCCTGCAATTTAGAACTTCTCTGATCAACTTTGGATACACTGGAAACTGCACAAAATATCACTCTTCTCTAAAAAATTAGCAACTTGGCTCTAAAAATTGAAAGCACAGTGAGTGGGAATAAGTGCACTATAAACTCCCTATAGCCATCATTCTGAGTACACAGCTCATAACTCAAAAATATCAGTTCTGCCATTAATTTGGCATGCTGTGAACTTTGAAAAACCTAGCCGTAGTTGCACGAAGTTGACAGGAAATCAAATATTCAAAAATGGATCCTCGGAGCAATCATATAATGTTTAAGAAAGCTGACATGTCACCATCTGATTTTTTGTCTATCTCACATCTCAGCTACCCTTAATGGACTGTAATCAAAATTCAAACCTCTGATTGGTTGCTGAGATTTACATTGTCACATTAGAAAACTGTCGCCATTTTTTTAGATTTTACAATCAAGCGACCTCGCGACTGCATTAAGTCTCTTTGTCGCAGGCCTTTGTCATTAACCATGATTCCATCTCAAGACTTGGTGACTATGTATTTTCTTAACTTTGGTTGACCCAAGTCATTATCTGGCGATCAGGCGACACAAGTGAAATCAAAGTCGCAAGCAGTTAACCTTAACTCATCTTTCATTCTGAGACCTGGCGACTAGCTGTTGCTTTTAACCTTTCACAGTTATCTCCCTGATTGCTCAATCGTGGCACTTAGTACTCCATTTTTCATCTTATGTGTGGATGAGTGATTGTATCTGATCTTTACTCGGTCGCCTACTCGCGAGCTGAAGAACTTTGTTTGATTACTGAGTGTGAATACGCAATGCTTCATTTTTTCCTCAGTCGCCGGGTCACAAGCTATTTTATGATCATCTTAAAACATTGGCGAATGAGCGAGGCATTGCATTTTTCCTTTGTCGTTGGGTCGCAGAGCTATATCTCATCTTTCACAAGATACCGTGACTGCGCGATTTACACTTTCAAAACATTGAACTCGCTGAATCGCGCACAAAACATAACTCGGCCAAAGAAGATCATGAGCACACGATAATCTCTTATTTCCAGCTCATCGCTTGGTCGGGAGGACTTTTCACTTAAGACACTTTTCTTTTCTGACTCTGCGACCACCGTTGGATCTTCTGATTCTCTCATCTGACGGCAGTCGCTTAATCGCCAGATGTTTCTCCATACCCTTAAAACATTCTGAGACTTTGTGACTAAAGGCAACAGTACCTTAGTCTTGTAATTTCTCAACCCATTTCTTCTTTCTAGCGACTACATGACAATCCTCAGCATCCACCTGGCCTATGACACATGTCACTTGATCATTTGTCCTCTTGCTACACATTGAAGAACTGAGGCATTATCCCATTCTAGCGACATCCTGAGTAAACATTACTGCAAACTTCAAACGGTTAGTCGCGTAGTCTGAGCTTAAATCACTTAACTGCCATTCTATTTTGAGACCACGCGACTGAAAGAGAACTTAACTGTTGGCTTTGGCTTGGCAATAATGTGACATGAAGTAATCACGGAGTCTGAGAACATTTTACTAACTGTTTGAATTCTCCTGCGATCACCTGACTAACAGTGGGTCTCATCTTTTACAAAGCTTTATAACATGAATATCTTGCGACTACCCGACTGAAAGAAATCGCTAAGTCTCGTAACACTGAAGGAATATTCGGAAGTTAAACGAGACTACGTGACACAAGGAAAAAGCAAAGTCAGGAAGGCAAATGGAATATTTGGCTGGGGTAACGCGACGAGGTGACTAAATTTAAAACACATGCCTTTAGTGAATGAAAAAGGTAATGCTGAAACATAAGGCATGACTTAGGGTTTAAAATTCATCGTTTAACACTTGGACAACTAGGGTTTTTCAGGGTTTTTTCAATTTGAGCAAGTTTTAGACATGAAAACCTGAAAACGTGACATAGGTAAGGCAACAATGAACAAGAGAAAGCTAAACTAAGCACGACAAAACTCAGAGCAGAACAAGGAACTAGGAGAACTAGAAAAAATAGGAAATACAACCAACAGTGGCTCTGATTGCGGATTGGCTAAACTCAGTTTATGACAAAGAACCACAGAATCTCTGGTTGCAGACCACCTCTCACGGAGCAAAACCCTAAAGCAAAAAGGGAAATATGTATAGAATTTACAAACAAGGGACAAGGAAATGAGAATATAATACATACTTTCTTGTGCACCTTGGACCTTTACTCAAAGAAAGGCTTCAAAAATTGTCCATGCATAGGAAACTCAAAAAGATCTCCTTCCATATTCTTCAATAAGTATGAGTCTTTGCCAAATTTTTCTGCAATAATGAATGGTCCCAGCCATAAAGACTCAAACTTCTTGTGCTTTCCTTTATCCTCTACCCTTGCATTCCATTGGAGGACTAAATCATCAATTTGGAACTTTCTCTCAGTAGCCCTCCTGTCAAATAGATATTTCATTTGCTATTGCAGCTTCACATTTTCTTTTTGGCTATTTCTCCTGATTTCATCCAATTCATTCAGCTGCATCATTCTATTTTGCATATTTTTAGAGAGATCTAAATGTTCCTCTTGTATGTATTGGCAAATGTGTAATAAATTGTTAATAGGAAATATTGCTTGTAAACCATACACCAACTCAAAAGGTGATTGACCAGTTGACTTCTTAAGTGTTATCCTATCAGCCCAAAGAGCTAATCTTAATTTTGTGTGCCAAGTCCTTTTGTTCTGTTCCAGAGTTCTTTTTAATATCTTCAATATGCTCTTATTGCTAGACTCACCTTGTCCATTAGCCTGTGGATGATATGGAGATGAATGAGATAATGTAATCCCATACTGCTCACAGAAACTTGTCATTTCTTCTGATCTAAAACTCATAGCATTGTCCATAACTAATTTATTTGGCACACCAAATCTAGTCAGAATGTTTTCCAGTAAAAATTCAGTAACCACCTTACTAGTTGATTTTCTTGTGGGGATAGCCTCAATCCATTTGGTAAAGTAATCTATGGCAACTAGAATCCAACTGTGCCCTGCACTAGACTTCTCTTGAAATTCACCAATAAAATCAATGCCCCATACAGCAAAAGGAGCCTCAGTACTCACCGGGTTGAGTAATAGAGCACCTGCAAATTTCAAATTATTTGAGAACTTCGGACATGGTTCACATTTCCTAACATGTATGTAAGTATCCTTGAAAAGAGTAGGCCAATAATATCCTGCCCTCAAAATTTTATGGGTAGTGGTCTTAGCAGAAAAATGACCTCCACATTGTCCTTCATGCATCTCTATTAGGACTTTCTCAGCTTGATACTTGTCAAGGCATAACAAAAGTACACCATTCTTATCTTTCAAGAATAAATCTCCCTGAATCAAAACATATCTTTAAGCTTACAACTTCAAACTCCTCTTCTGATTATCAGACAAATGATCAGGACATTTAGCATTTTTGAGGAAGAAGACAATATCAGTGTAATATGGTTGTGTCTCTATAATGGTAATGGCTTGGTCATTTGCTCCTGTTTGATTTGATTTCACTAAGTCCAGGTTCTCCTCTGTCATTAGCTTGGCCAAGCCTTGGCCTCTTACCAATTTGGTGATATGGATTTCCAGATTGAACTCTTGAATCCTTGTAATCCACTTACACCTCTTGCCAGTAACCTCTGACTGGGTAAGAATATCTTTAACTGCTGAATGTGGAACATAGGCCTGCACCTTGGCACACACCAAGTAGGGCCTAAAAGACTTCACAACCTTTACCAATGCATAGGCCTACTTTTCCATTATTTCATAGTTAAGCTCTGTAGCCTACAAGGATTTACTATAAAAGGCTATGGGGTGTTCAAATCCTTGCTCATCTTTCTGAAGTAAAATTGCAGCAATTGTATGAAATGATGCAAATGAAAACAGGGAGAAAGGCTTAGTGTAATCCGGAGATTTCAACACTGGAGTTTCCTGCACTGCCTTCTTTATCCTTTCAAAAGATTTTTGAGCCTCATCATTCCAAACAAAATTAGTATCTTTTTTCAATAACTTCACAATAGTCTTGACAATTTCAGCAAAATTAGCTACAAACCTCCTGACAAAATTAATCTTCCCTAAGAAAGATTGTACACCTTTTAAATTTTTTGGAGCAACAACTTGCTGAATTGCCTCTACCCTCTCAAGGTCTATTCTTACCCCTTCTCTGGACACTATATGCCCAAGCAATTTTCCCTCCTTAACTGCAAAGTGACATTTCTTAGGGTTTAATGAAACACCAAACTCTAGTGCTTTACCAAAAATTTTACCCAAATGATCACAATGATCATTAGCCCTCTTAGAATATGCAGTTAAGTCATCTTTGTACACAACCATGAATAAATCAATAAACTCTTTGAAAGCAACATCCATGGCTCTTTGAAAATTTGCACCTGCATTTATCAGACCAAAGGGCATTCGGATATAAACATATGTTCCCCAAGGAGTAGTAAATGCAGTCTTGTATTGTTCTGACTCTTTGACCAAAACCTGGTTGTATCCTGAAAAACCATCCATCATGGACAGTAATTCACAACCAGTCACCTTATGCAACATTGCTTCCATATTAGGCAATGAATAATTATCTTTTAGTGAAGCAATATTTAAATTCCTAAAATCAACATACAATCTGATGTCACCATTCTTCTTTCTAACCGGCACTAGATTTGATACCCATGTTGAATGCCTAATAGGTTGAATTATACCAGCATCATTGAGTTTCATCAATTCCTGCTGCATTTTGGGAGCCAACAAGGGGTTAATAGGCCTTTGTTTCTGTCTAAATGGCTTAACATATGATTTTAGAGGAATTTCATGTTGGAAAAGGTCCTCTCTATATGCCTTCAAGTCTTCATATGACCAAGAAAAAACATGCTTGTATTTTCTCAGCAACTTGATCAGGTTTATCCTTACATGAGAGTCCAGCCCTTTCCCTATATAAACTACCTAAGGACTATTTTCTGATCCTAAATTTATTTCCTCCAAATCCTCAACATTGGCATTGCTTATCTTGGCTGAATCATTTTGTTTAAAACAATGCTTCAAGTTCAACCAAACCCCTAGGAATCTGATTAGAACTCAATTGAACAACTTCACTTCCAAAGATGTATTCCTTTCCATTATCTGATTCTAATAAGGAACTGCAATCTATTCTCTGGTTTTCATATTGATCTAAACATTGCATGAACCTTAGAATATCCTGATCATCTTGGAACACTTGCCAGTTATATATGTTATCTGGGATAACTGGTCTTGTTTTAACTTCAAGTATTGATACTC
>MU227994.1:2979873-3045210 GCA_018584345.1 Thuja plicata | reverse complement strand
TGGATCTGACTTGTGCTACCACCAGCTCAGAGTCACCATAAACTTTTAAACATTTTATACCATGTTTGATAGCAATTTCAAGTCCTAAAAATAAGGCCTCATACTCTGCAGTATTGTTAGTACACTGGACAGCGAGCAAAAATGAGTATTTGAAAGCTGTACCTGATGGGGATATCAATAATACTCCTGCTCCTGATCCTTCTTTAGAGTAAGCACCATCAAAATACATTTTCCATATCCCATCTTCTTGTAAGATTAATTCCTTACTTAAAGAATCAACTCCTTGATCTTTGTGCTAATCCTGTTGCATTCTGAAATTTTCCATGTCTATATCAATGCAACAGTTAATATGAGTATCCTCATACTTTTCTATCGTGTGGGGAGTTTGGCTTTCTCTTACAACATTGACATTTTCACCAGCAATTTTGAAAGTAGCAAATGACAAATCATTTTGTATACTTCCTCCCATTGAAGCACTCCATTTTCTTGACAATAACATGCCATAATGTGGTGGTATATCAACCACAAGAACATTCATTGTCATTACAACATCAGGGCAAAGTGCCAATCTATAAGGTATGGCTTCAATGGTAGCAATTATAGGGACCTCTCTGGAATCCATAGCTCTACACCTGCCATGAGGTGTGTCAACTTGTAGCCCCATTACCTTCATGATCTCGACTGGCATAACTATATTAGAAGCTCCTGAATTGATCATACAATTCTTGAGCATCTTATCGTTGATTATTAATGACAGAAAAAATGGGTCCACCACCTTTGGAGAAGAAGTAGCATTCAAGAATATTTGGGGAATCTCAGATGTTAACATCTCATCTTCATTTTCATTGACAGGTGGAATCTCAGATACATCCACTGGGTTTTGGACTTTTATTTCAGGTACACTGTTTAATAATGACATCACCTTTTCTTTATGTTCTTTGATCCTCATCATTTCTAGAAAAGGTACCTTAAATGTCATCTGAGACAAATATTGACCCATGTCAACCAGAGTCTAGAAAACATCTGAATGTTTAGACTTATCAATGATATCTTCATTATCTTCATTGTGTTTCTTTTGAAATGGTTCTTTCAATCTTTTATTTTCTATTTTTTGCACATGAATAGTTTTTTCTTGAGCCTTTTCATCTTGTGTAGCATTTGGCTCTACAACTTTTGTGATAACCTTGACCTTGTGCTTAATTGCATTTTCTTTAGGTTCTTCTTTCTTCTGAACATACTGAGGGCCTTGTTTATTGTCCTTGATGAAAACACCTAAGGGCTGGCCACCAGTTCCACCTACCACCCTATTTCTCAAATGGTAATTGCTTCTAGCTTTGTTCACTAACTCAGCAGTGATTCTAGCCTTCTCTTCATCTGAAGCTTTCCTTATGAGTGGAACTTCTTGGTTATTTTGAGCATAGCATCTAATATAATCATCAGCCTCATCAACTTCACTGTCAGATAAGACCTGTTGGTGGTGATTATCAACCCTTCTCTGTGAAACATAGGAATCATGATTTTCCTCTTCACTGTTTGAATCAGTATCATGGCATGAATAAGTGTTAGTCATACTATGATCACACTGTTCCCCTTCATCATTTTCTTTTAGATCTAGGGAAATGACACAGAAATCAGGATTATGAGGGGCATCACAAGCTTCACACCAGGTTTCCTCATTACAAAAATGAACTGAATTTCTATGCAGAGGGTCCGGAGTCTTATTATCTGTCCTTTCTTTCTTAGGTGCACCAACAGGCTTTCCATCCTTGAACTGAGTTCCATATGGGTGATTTTTCATCCTATTCTGAGGATTGTAATTATTATTATAAAGAGGTTTATTGTTTTAAAGAGCTCTATATTCCTTGTACTCTGGTTCTTTTAGATTTCTCTTACTAAACCTGGGATCATCTCTCCTATTTATCTTACCTGACACTCTTCTGTTCATTTCATTATTGACTGCTATCTTGTAAGCATCAGTAAGAGTCCTAGGGTTTTTATCCCTCAGAGCATATCCCATTTTGGAATTATAAGCATTTAAATAAGTTGCTAGACAAACTTGTTCATCTAGCTTTATCTTTTGAAACAATTTATGCATAGCTCTTTGAAATCTTGTATTAAATTTTGTAACCTCTTCATTATAATTTTTCATAATATTATTGAACTCATTCAATAAAAATCCCTTATTTGTTTTGTCTCCATACTGATCTTTAAATAACTCAATCAACTCATCCATGGAAACAACAGAGCCATTAGCTAGGCTTCTAAACCATTCTCTTGCATCCTCAACAAGGGACTGAACAAATAGTTTCATTAACACATCTTCATGGGTGATATTCAAATCATCAACAAAGTCAATGAATTTTCTCAAGTGTGCCTCGCAAGAAATTATATTATTACCAGCAAACTTTGGGAGCTTTTCTCCTATGTCACCCACATCTTTAGGAAAGGCATTAGGGTATCCAGGGATACCAACAAAATCAAACTGCTTATACCTCTCATTATGCAGTGGTTTCCTTTGAAAATTATCATCTTCCTTAACCACAGTAGCTTTTCCTCTAGAAGATGTATTATTCTCTGGTCCAGAAAAAGAATATTTAGAAGATTGTAAAAAATCAATCTTCTTTTTCATTTCAATTGTAGCAGCTTCCATTTGATCTTTTTCTAACATTTTTTCCATGGTTTCCTTTTCAATTTTGAGCTTTTCTAAATCAATTTCTAGTTTAGAAATTTGTTCAACAATAGGCTTCTGAGATTTAGGCTCTTGATCTTTATGTTCACCCATCTTCCTTTTACCCTTATCTATTTTTAAGGTAGAAACTTTATGAGTGACTGGTACTTCTTTACTTTTCTTAGACTTCTCTGTTTCTTTCTCAGTTTGGTGTTTTGGAAATATTTTCTATTGTTATCAAGAACCTTATGATCACTTCTCTTCTTTCTTATTTCTCTTTCCTTTTTCATCTGTTGAACTAGGGCAAGCTGTTTTAAAATAAACTTCTCTTCATTGTCCAGCATGTCAGAAGGGTCATCTTTTGAATCTAAACTTGGTGTAGTAATCTCTTCTCTTTCATTCAAAGTAGAAGTAACTGTGGGAGTATCCAATACTCTTTCAGCAGCCTCCTCATAATCTGAAGTATTTCCATCATGAGAGTGCTGAACAACATCCCCATTATTTCTGGTATTTGTCTCATGACTTTTTAAAGGAGTTTCATCCATATCAACCTGATTTCTCTTTTTCCTCCAAGAGGCTCCAACTCTTGAGGTCGATGGGATTCCTTCATTCAATACCCTTTCTAGGTCAGTTCTTACTCTTGACCTAGTATTCATTCTGTAAGACATTTTATCAATTTAGCACTAATCTCAGAGATTTTCTTTTCAGAGTCGCCACCCAATAAATTGGGATGAATGAATAACTATCAAGGGTTAGTATGACAACAACAACTAGAATTTTGTAAATACTTAAAAACTGATCTTTTAATCTCTTAATCCCTAGCAGAGTTGCCAATTTGTTAGGGATTTTTCTTGGATGAACCACAGTGCTTGAAATAACTACTTGAAAACCATGCCTCCTAATACTGATTCAGAGAAAAGAAAAGCCTAATTGCTAAGGACTGGATAAGGTCCTTCTTCGTTTTTGAGCTCCACAAATACTCAGGCAGGTTTTACCTCTTAAGATTGCTATTTACACAGTATTTGTTGATGTGGACACTGATTAGCTATGTATCTTTATTGAACCAACTTATGAATTATCTTGCAAATAATCAAGCATAACCAGATGCAAGATATAACCATACAAACCATAGTTATAAGCATAACAATAACCAGTGATACAAGGATTCTCATCCTTCTTCCTTTTCTTTATAGGAGGGATAACCTAATGGATTCACTCTTCAAGGAATCAATAAAATGGACAGTGTCCTGCTGACAGAGGTCCTTAACAAGTTCAGTTTGTCTGTTCTTAGTAACAAAGTGTTTTAATTGATTTGGTTTGATAACTTGGAATATCTCAGACACAGATAGATTATCAGATTGTTTCTGGGCCAGTGCCTATCCTTTGGGATATAGAGTCAAAATAAGTGAAGATATCATAAAAACAAAACATAGTAAACTGCCTTACAGCTTACATGCAACTCAGATAAATTGCCTTACAAGTTATCCTGTCACCTCAAATCTATTGTATCAAATCCTTAATCAAAGCAGTATGCTCCTTAAAATTACTTACAAAACTTAGTTCTTTCCTTGAAAGAAACTTGTAAGTAATCAAATGGTTACCTTATAACCAGAATGCTACAGAATACCTTGTAAACTTAGCATAGAAAAGCATACACAAAGAGTAAAAAGACAGCAATAGGGGAGAGTAAAATTGCACTATATATTATTTATATGATCTAGCTTTTCATACAATTGAAGATTACAGAGCTTCAAAAGATAGACATAAACCAGAATATCTGAATTTTGTAGTATATTATCTCTTTTCCAAAAAATGCTCCAACATCAAAGACCCTTAACTATTACAACTCTCATGCTATATATAGATTTTAGACCATCTTGGAATCTCTAAGGATGCAACAAGCTTTGGATGGTCTCAAAACCCTAACCCTAAAGTTACAAGAGAGACAAAAGAGAGAGAGAGAGAGAGAAAAAGCGGTGAAAGGACTGAGTCAAAAAGGTATAAACAAACATTTCCAATTCTCCCGATCTAGCGACTACAATCTGATTTGTAGATGAGTTCAGATAATTATGCTCGCCTGCTCACCTACATATTCCTTGTCAAATAAATGTCCATCTTATCTATGAACAGTGCAGTGCCAACTATTTTCTTTACTCTTCGTCCAAAATTTCTTCCTCTATGACTGGCTTATTTTTCTTCGGTGTTGTCATGACTTCCCATGCCTTTACTTCATCATCTGTTGGCCAATTGAAGTCCTGAGCACTCTATACCTGTACCTTCTGCCTGTCCCATCTTACATCAGTGATGTTTTTGACATCAAGTAGGAACTTGATGATATCTGTTTCAACTTGTAAGGCCTCATCCAATAACTTATAGAATCCTTCTATGTCAACCTCAGTTCCCAATAGAAATGTATCTTCATTAGGCATCTTGGTGTCAAACTCATTCCTCTAGGCATCTATAGCCTTTACCTGGTCATCATCTCCTTTTAAGGCAGGAATAAACCTATTGAAATTAGCTAAAAAGAGATTCAATTTTGCCTCTATCTGATTTAACTTTCCTTTGAAGAATGAGAGAGAAATGTTTACCCTTTTGATCTCATCTTCAACCTCTGTGACTATTGGAGGAAAATCTGCCCTTATGGTCTATAAAGATGACAATTTCTCAAACAAATTTTCCCTGGCAGACCATTTTGTGAAGTAAGGGTTCAGAATTACAAGGTATCTCATTACCTCAATATGCAATATTGGCAGCTTATTATATGTATTAATTACAACATCCGCTTTGTCTTTCAAGATCTCAATCCTATGTTGTAATATGCCTTTTAATGCCTTCAAAGCTATTACGTTTCCTTTTTCCTCATCCACCTTTTATTCCATAGCCTCTTCTGACTTAGGCTTATCCTCAATCTACATCGGTGGTGGTTGGGCAGGCACATACACTACCTCAGGCTTTGCGTCCAATTCATCTGTCAATGTTTTTATCATCTGATCCCTCTGGTATAGTTTTATGTGGCACATGTCTCTATCCTTAGACAGTGCACTTGTTTCTTCTAACAGAGCGGTATACCTTTCAGACAATTGTTTTGTCTTATCCTCATTGAGTTGAGCCCAGTGTGTCATAATTTGGGAGATTTCTAGGTCCCCTGTATTTTGGACTGACCACACCATCTGATTCCCAACCATATTCTCTTGTATGTTCACTAATTGAGGCTTCTGGTCCTTAGGGATCAAACTCCACATGGCAAAGGCCTGAGACTTTGGGTTATACCCAAATCCTTTTATCATTTCTCCTACCTAGACCTCACTAGACATTTTAAGGTCTGGCTTCTTTCTGATTTGATCTATAATGAATGCATATTCCAAGTCCCATCCTTCAGCCAATAATATACCACTTCCTAGTACCATCTTCCTAGCATCCTCAGGGGAAATGTCCTCAATCTCAGGATCATAATTTTGTAGGGCCACCAAGGCTTCATTTGTAATTGTCTCTTTTCCGTCCACAGTTAATTGGGAATTGAGCTGCTCTGTTTTGTGCCATCTGAGGAAATCTTTGAACTCCTCTATTTTTATAAAATTGTCATCATCAAGGAACTGTTGCTGATTAAGTAGTCTTTCATCCACACAGGCTCTGAGTGGTAACTCAACTTCATCTTCTGGATCAGGCCTTTGCTTCTTTCCTTCTCTGATTGCTTTTCTCAGGTTATGATCATATAACCTGGTGCCAGGCACTAAGGCCTTAGTTTTATCCTTTTTCTTACCTTGCCCTTCCACTAAAGGCTGACCTAATTCCAACTTCTACCTCTTTCCAGCAGGCTCCTCTATATCATCAGGCTGAGTGGCAACTGTGAGATCTATAACATGTTGTTCTGCTCCCTGCAATTGTGGGATCTCAGCCATTTCTTGCCCTGAGGCTTGTTGTGGTGGAGGAGACATGGGAGGACGTGCATAATCACTATCATCACCACTCTCTTCTTATGATTCTGAATGTTCAGGTGACTGAGCACCTTTCTTATCTAAGACTGTATCCAATTGATCTACTAACACATAGTAGTTGTCTATCATAGCCTTAATCTTATCAAAATATGGGAGGTCAGGGTAAAACCCTCCAAATGACATCCCATTTCTTCTTATTTGTGTCTGTAGTTTCAGCAACTCCTGAATTCTCAGTCTTCTCATGTGAATGTCAACTTCATCCAAGAGGTTTCTTGTTGAATCTTCCTCTATACATTCACAATGAACATTGGTATTAGGGATAGTAGGAGTATACAACTTCCTAACCCCTGCCATGAAGCCTTCCGGGTCAATGTACCTATAAGGGGCTGCCCCCATTCTGTACTTCTCCAACCATTGACCCACTTCATCTATGGAATTCTTACCAATTGTAAAATTTGCAATTTTGAACTGCCTAGGGGTTATAGTCCCCTTTTTATGATGTGCAAAATGCTCATTGTCTGTTAGCATCAGCTGCCAAATGAATTCCATAGCAGCTACTCTCATAGGCACATGATAAGGCAATATATGAGGTGGATGAATACACCCATATAATCTGATGATACTGTAATTCTCCTCTAAGAAGAAATCACCCCAATTATGGTTTCCAGACCAATTTTCTTTATACTCACAGGGCCTAAGCAATTGGATGATCTTCAATGGGACTCCAGTCCTGTTTGTCCCTAAACTTTGAATAATTGGATATACAATCCAATTTTGAAAGGCACATTAGTCACAATCTCTGGAAGTATAATTCCAAAACCTAACCCAAAACTGGATAGGATTTGGTTGTGCCTGATAGAATCTCTGAGGGGATAAGTCATGAACTTTCATGATTACAAAATTGAAGTATAAGAGAAGGTGCATTAGGACTGAATAATGCAAGAATTTAGACTCCTTCTCCTTAGGGTTCTTTAATTTCTTCTATGTTGCAACAAAACCCTCATGCATTTCATCAATTACATGCTGAATGTAATCATAACTAGTGCTTGAATGCACTTCTTGTAGGTCTAGTACCATCATTAAGATGCCATGACTGATTCTTTCTACATCTCCATCAATCCCAAGTACTCTACATAGGTCATAAGCATTATACTTGATGTATAAGTGTAGGTCCTTGTAATAATATGGATATGGCTCAACCATAGGACCTAAATAATCTCTCAATTCTTTTGGCATATGCTTCTGCAATAAGCTCTTTGCAAGACCAGGCTTGGAACTATATCTTTTCTCCTGCCTAGTCATGTCAATCTTTGTAGACATGGTACTGAATAAGCCAAAGGCTTGCATGAATGAGTTTCTGTTCAAAATTAACAAGGCAGTGCCATCATCCCTTTTGATGGTCTTTGTGAGGGCATCATAGTGATTTTCTAGGTCCAGAAATAGGTCTACATCTAAGAAAACATCAGAAACAAGTAACCTAGCAAGACCACATGTCCAAGGGTTTGACACTGGTATAGGCTTATCAGAGTTTTTATAGAAGTATGTGAAAAGAGAGTAACCTATTGTGCATGGGGTCACAGCATCTTGGATGTTCTTGTACTCATGCTTGAGGACACTAGCATCGGCCTTCTTATTCTGCGTTGAACCTCGCAGAAGCTGGAGAAACTCATCAGAGAAACTCGGTTTTCCTTTCTGTTCCTCTCCACTGCCTCTAATTGTTGAAGCGACACTCACAGCTCTGATCATATCTAAAACACCTTGAATCTCTTTTCTCTAACTGATATTGAAACAAATCTAATCTCCAATATCAGTTGTTTGTTCTGTGCACAATCTCCTGCAATTTAGAACTTCTCTGATCAACTTTGGATACACTGCAAACTGCACAAAATATCACTCTTCTCTGAAAACTTAGCAACTTGGCTCTGAAAATTGAAAGCACAGTGAGTGGGAATAAGTGCACTATCAACTCCCTATAGCTATCATTCAGAGTACATAGCTCATAACTCAGAAACATCAGTTCTGCCATTAATTTGGTATGCTGTGAACTTTGAAAAACCTAGCCGTAGTTGCACGAAGTTGACAGGAAATCAAATATTCAAAAATGGATCCTCAGAGAAATCATATAACATTTAAGAAAGCTGACATGTCACTGTCTGATTCATTATCTGTCTCACATCTCAGCTACCCTTAATGCACAGTAATCAAAATTCAAACCTCTGAGTGGTTGCTGAGATTTACATTGTCACATCAGAAAACTGCTGCCATTTTTTTAGATTTTGCAATCAAGAAACCTCGCGACTGCATTAAGTCTCTTTGTCGCGGGCCTTTGTCATTAACCATTATTCCATCTCAAGACTTGGTGACTACGTATTTTCTTAACTTTGGTTGACCCAAGTCATTATCTGGCGATCAGGCGACACAAGTGAAATCAAAGTCGCGAGTAGTTAACCTTAACTCATCTTTCATTTTGAGACCTGGTGACTAGCTGTTGCTTTTAACCTTTCACGGTTATCTCCCTGGTCACTCATTCGCAGCACTTAGTACTCCAGTTTTCATCTTATGCGCGGATGAGCGATTACATCTGATCTTTACTCGGTCGCCTACTCGCGAGCTGAAGAACTTTGTTTGACTATTGAGTGCGAATATGTGATGCTTCATTTTTTCCTCAATTGCCGGGTCATGAGCTATTTTATGATCATCTTAAAACATTGGTGAATGAGTGAGGCATTGCATTTTCCCTTTGTCGCTGGGTCGCAGAGCTATAGCTCATCTTTCACAAGATACCGCGACTGCGGGACTTACACTTTCAAAACATTGAACTCGCCGAATCGCACACAAAACATAACTCAGCCAAAGCAGATCGCAAGCGCACAATAATCTCTTATTTCCATCTTGTCGCTTAGTCAGGAGGACTTTTCACTTAAGACACTTTTCTTTTCTCACTTTGCGACCACTATTGGATCTTCTGATTCTCTCATCTGACGGCAGTCGCTTAATCGCCAGATGTTTCTCCATACCCTTAAATCATTCTGAGACTTTGCAACTAAAGGCAACAGTACCTTGGTCTTGTAATCGCTCAACCCATTTCTTCTTTCTAGTGACTACCCAACAATCCTCAGCATCCACGTGGCCTATGACACATGTCACTTGATCATTTGTCCTCTTGCTACACACTGAAGAACTGAGGCATTATCCCATTCTAGCGACATCCTGACTAAACATTACCGCAAACTTCAAACGGTTAGTCACATAGTCTGAGCTGAAATCACTTAACCACCATTCTGTTCCGAGACCATGTGACTGAAAGAAAACTTAACTGTTGGCTTTGGCTTGATCTGGCGATAACGCGACATGAAGTAATCGCGGAGTCTGAGAACATTTTACTAACTGTTTGAATTCTCCTGCGATCACTCGACTAACGGTGGGTCCCATCTTTTACAAAGCTTTATAACATGAAAATCTTGCGACTACCCGACTGAAATAAATCGCTAAGTCTCGTAACACTGAAGGAATATTCAGAAGTTAAACGAGACTACGTGACACAAGGAAAAAGAAAAGTCAGGAAGGAAAATGCAATATTCAGCTGGGGTAACGCGACGAGGCGACTAAATTTAAAACACATGCCTTTAGTGAATGAAAAAGGTAACACTAAAACATAAGGCATGACTTAGGGTTTAAAATTCATTGTTTAACACTTGGACAACTAGGGTTTTTCAGGGTTTTTGCAATTTGAGCAAGTTTTAGACATGAAAACCTGAAAACGTGACATGGGTAAGGCAACAATGAACAAGAGAAAGTTGAACTAAGCACGACAAAACTCAGAGTAGAACAAGGAATCGGGAGAACTAGGAAAAATAGGAAATACAACCAACAGAATCTCAATGTCAAAATCTTGAACTTGATTGATCTATTTGCATCTTTTAGCTGTGACTTCTGATTGCCTCAATATGTCCTTAGTTGTTGCATTAGGTACATATGCCACAATCTTAGCTCCAACTAGATAAGGCCTAAATGAACTTACTTCTTTTACTAATGCATAAGCTTGTTTCTTGTGTATATCATAGTTTAACTTAGAAGCTTGTAAAGTCTTACTGAAAAAGGCTATCGGCTGCTCATGTCCTTCATCATTTTTCTGTAATAGGACAGCTGCAATGGTGTGAAAGGAAGCAAAAGAGAATAGTTGAAAAGGTTTTGATAAATTAGGGGATTTCAAAACCGGATCTTCCTTGATTTCTTTCTTAATGTTAGCAAAAGCCTCTAAGGCCTCATCTGTCCATTTTAGAACTGCATTCTTCTTTAACATCTTTGCAATAGGTTTAACAATTTCCAAAAAAATTGAGACAAACCTTCTCACAAAGTTGAATTTCCCAAAGAAAGATTAAATCCCCTTAAATTTTTTAGGAATCTGAATCTTATTAATTACTTCAATTCTTTCTGGATCTATCTTCACTCCATCTCTAGATATGATATTTCCAAGGAGTTTACCTAAAGTTACCCCAAAATGACATTTCTTTGGGTTTAGGGATATCCCATACTCAAGGGCTCTTTTGAAGATTTGTTCTAACTACTTGCAATTGTCTTCTGCCCTTTTGGAATAAGTTGTGATGTCATATTGATATATTTCTATCATAACATCAATGAAATCCTCAAAAGCCATATCCATGGCTCTCTGAAATGTAGCCCCAACATTTGTAATTCCAAATGGCATTCTTGCATAGACATATGTACCCCATGGTGTGGTGAATGTCATCTTATACTTTTCTTCCTCTTTGACTTTCAATTGATTGTACCCAGAGAACCCATCCATCATAGATAACAACTCATTACCAGTGATTTTTTGTAATAATGGTTCCATGTTAGGTAACGCATAGTTGTCCTTTAATGAAGACATGTTTAAGTTTGTAAAATCTGCACAAAGTTTGATATCTCCATTTTTCTTCCTAACAGGTAACAGAGTTGAAACCCAAGTAGAGTGCCTAATTTGGCTTTATGATGCTGACATCTCTCATTTTTATCAGTTCCTCCTTCATCTTAGAAGCCAAGGTTGGATTTATGGGTTTTTGCCTTTGTCTAAAGGGCTTTTCATCTAGTTTTAAGGGTATCTCATGTTGGAATAAGTCCTCCCTATATGCTTTAAGGTCATCATAAGACCAAGCAAATACATGTTTGTACTTTCTAAGCAATCCTATAATCTCTGATCTAATTTTTGGAGTCAATTTCTTACCAATAAGGACTTCTTTGGGAGTATTTTCATTTCCAAAATTTATCTTTTCTACTTCTTCTACAGGAGTTTGTTCTTTCTTGATTTCATTCTTAGAGTCTTTATTATCAAACATTCTTTCTAATGCCACAAGCCCCTTTGGGATTTTATTAGTCTTAAGATGAATCACTTCTTTTCAAAATAAAGTCTCTTTTCCTTCTACTGTTTCAAAATAAGCATTCAAATCAATAGATTGATCTTCATACCTTTCTTCACATGCAAGGAATTTTATGATATCTCTATCATCTTCAGAAACTTGCCAATTTTGAATGTTATCAGGCACTGCTAGTCTTGATTTTGTTTCAACCTGTGTAATATCTTCACAAGGAATATCATTATGCCTAACTGCTAGGTCAACCATAAAATCTGCAAGAATATTTTCTGACCTATCTATCCAAGTTATTGAAAAGGCATCAAAAAATTCTATAGAATCCCAAACTTCATTCTTGTATCTTCTTAGATTTTTATTTTTGGTAACAAATTTATCCCTAACTTGAGATATAACTAATTTAGAATTCCCATAAATAGAAAGAAGTTTAATACCATGTTTTTTTGCTATTTTAATACCTAGTAGAAGTGCCTCATACTCTACAGTGTTGTTAGTACAATCAAAAGCTAACACAAAGGAATATTTGAAAGATTTCCCACTTGGGGATACAAATACTACACCTGATCCATTACCACTTTTTCTACATGATCCATCAAAAAACATTTTCCAAATGCAAGTAATACTTCCTTTAGCATGTAACTCAATAGGATTATTATTTTCAACAACATTTTTGGGTGATCCCACAAAACTGTGTCCGACTTTTTGGCCAACTTTGACACTGAAATGAACATTCTGAAAAAAAAACTTCACTTTCGAACATCAATTGTCATTAAACCATTAAGAATTTGAAGATGATGTAAACTAGTGAATTTTATCATTTTGTTTCTAGTTTATAAATATATATATATTTTTTTAAATGGAATTTATTTGTATCCATTTTTCCTTCTCCTTCAAAAATTATTTTTGTGAAAAATCAGGATTTTTCAGTAGTGACACTCACTTTCATCAACGTAACTTTTTTTATAAAACTGATAAGAATGTAATTATTTTGAATTTAGGTTTGTAACACAAATATCTAGGGAATAAATTTGGTTTTATTCAATTTGGTTGAATATTTAATAGCTTATTGAGTTATGAAGTGACATTAATTATAATTTGGACAAAGGTTCACTTTGATCGCTCTAACTCTATCTCTATATATTGAAATTAATTTATTATTTTTTTGATAGAAAGCTAACATAAAAACCTATTTCATACATATTTTTCATAATTTTTTTCCCTAATTTACTATTTTTCCAGAAGCGTCGAACAGAGAAGTCGCTAAATCGTCAGACAACCTATGTTTAGTAAAACTTAAAAAGAAAAGTCTTAATAAACTAAATCTATATATAACTCATAATAATTAGAAATATTTCTCCGAGTACTATCATCCTACAATTGGGTTTTTCAAATGAATTTATTTTATCCAACAAAAAGTTAATGTCAAAGTGATTTTTTGTCAGCATTTTGATGGGTTCAAAGGAGACTCGATTATAGGTGTGAGTGAGGAGTAGAGGGATTATACCAAAGGGATTTTGATTCAAGAGGCTTTTATCTAGCCATTTTGAATTTACTCCTTCAAATAGGACCTCTCAAGGCTTAAATCAACATATTTTCTTAAAAATGTCCAATTTCAGCAAAAATCAGGATGTTCAAAAAAGTGGGACACACTATTGTGGGACCACCCTTTTACAAATACTTACTTAGAAGTTCTCTATATCTGTGTGGAAAAAGTATGTAACATGACTTGGATCAATTTCTTCAATAATATAAGTAGACCCTGGTTCCCTATCAATCCTCACAATCCTGTCATTAACTGGAATAGAAGCATAATATAAATCTAATTGGACATTACCACCTACCAAGTCAGACCATTGTCTAGATAATAACATTCCATAACTAGGTGGTACTTCTACAACAATGATATCAATATTATAAGATTTTTCAGGACAAGAAGGAAACTTGAATTGAACATTTTTCATTATTCCAATGACTGGGATAGATCTATTATCCATAGCATAGCACTTTCCATAAGTAGTATCTACATTCATCCCTAATTCGTTCATAACTCCATGAGGCATGATATTAACTGCTGCTCCATAGTCTAAAATACAATTTCTTACTAGCTTATTGTTTATTAACAAAGTTAGAAAGAATGGATCTACTTTAGTAGTATCTTCATTAACAGAAGCTCCTAAGTAAATAGATGGTAATTCTTCATTATCCTTTTGTTCCTTTGAATCTTTTTTAACAACATCATTTATTATTTTGATCATTTCATTCATGTAATCAATTAATTTAACTATTTCCATTAGAGGGATAGAAATTTTTACCTGAGATAATGTTGGAGACATGAATGAGGTACAGTTTGAAATGTGCTTACCATTGCTTTGCTTATCCATGGATTTGCTTATCTTTGATATCTGATCAACTTGCCTTTTAGGGATATCTATCTTTACCTTCTTCATCTCAGCATTCTTGTTCAAAATTTTTGAACATCCCTACCACTTGTTCATTTCCTAAGTTCACATTCATGTTCCTTAAGCAATAGTTGATAAGAAATTGTTCCATTTCTGCCACAATGTAAGCCTCTCTTTCCTCTTTTATTTTCCTTCTAATATCCAGAATCTCATCATTATCTGAGAAGACTTGTTGTTCTTGTTGGTAACCTAACCTCCTGTAGCTTTCATCTGGCATGTATTCACTGTTTGAATCATCTCTATCTCCTGACCAAAAGGGTGTAGATGAAAGAGAATTTATCACAAGCCTCTCTTCATATCCCTGGTTTTCCTCCTCTAGAATTTTTTTTGCTATAAGACATTGTTCCTGAGGGTGAGGAATTTTGCAAATATCAAACCAAAGTTCATCCCCTATAAAATGATTATTTTTCTTAAGAGAGTCTAGAGTGTCTGTTTTCTTTTTTAAGGGCTTTCCATCTTTCCATTCTGTATGATAAGGCATGTCCTGCAATCTGTATCTATCATTCATGTTGAAATTTCTGTCATGTCTTCCTGGTTGAAAGTGACTTTTGTTTGGTTGCAAATTCTTCATCAAACTTACTAATTTGTCCATCTTATCACCTTCACTTCTCTTTTTTGTGACTGAAAGATTGAATAGTTTAGGATCATTTCTTTTATCAACTCTCCCTGTGGCTATTCTATTGTTTTCAATATTTAATGTGATCTTAAAATCTTTTTGTAATGTTGTTAGATTGTGAGACCTTATCTCATAATTCATTTTAACATCAAAGGATGTCAAATAAAAAGTGATTAGAAAAGGATCAACAAGGTGAATGTCTTTTGGAATCTTATTCAACACCATGTTAAACCTCTTATTAAACTCTTTCACTATTTCATTTATATTTTTCCTTATACTGGTCAATTCATGAGTTGTAAAGGATGAATCTCTATGATCCCCAAAGTCTTCAATAAACTGATCAAAAAAGTTTTGCCAACAAGTAATTGATCCATCTAGAAAATTTCTATACCACTCATTTGCACTATCCTTGAGTGAAAGAACTAACATTTTCATACACACATCCTCATAAGTAATGTCAAATTCATAAATGATATTTTAACATTAATGACATGTTGTTCTACTAATTGGGATCCATCGCCAGTAAACTTGGGGATAGCAATTTTTAATTTATTAGGTATTGGTTCAGGAAAGCATATTATATTTGAAAAATCCAATGGCTTATATCTCTCATTAATTTCTTGAAATCTGGCATGAAATTAATTTCTATTATGATTATTATTCTAAAAATTTTGATTTTGGCACATAGGATTACCTCTTTGGTATCGATTTTTCTGGTGACCATGCTGATTTGTATGAGGTTGCTTGGCCATACTCATTTGATTGTGTGGCCATCCTGTATGTTGTTGATGTTGCTATTGTACAAGATTCCCAGGTTGCTGATTTGTGCCCATACCATATTGTTGTGCATAGTTTTGGCCTTCATTTGGATAAATTAAACCCTGCATTTGTTGTGCATGATTTTGTTGTGTAAGATTTCTTCCAGGCTGTGTATTAATGTGATAATTTTTCCCTCTTCCTTGTATGTAATTTCCACATTGCTGCAAGCTTTCACCTCTTATATCATCTGTATAAGTATTAAAAACCTATGCACCACCCTAGCTTTGTGCACGGTTTCCTAGATATGTATATTCTCTAGCACTTCGATCATGATTATATTTATTTTCATCTTCAATATATTGACTATATACTTTATTTCCTCCTGCATTAATGTTTCCAATATATAAATAATCACTTTTTTGTAAATGAAATTCTTTATTACCTTTTATATCCGCAAGACTGGCGTGAATATTTTTATTATTATATTCATTTTCCGTGTGCCCAAGCCGGTAAAAATTACTTGGCTGCTAAAAATCATCATTCAATTGCTCGTTATTCCATTTTCCTTGGTAATAATAGCTTTTGTTTTTAATGTCAGCCCCCACTATCACATTGTCACCAATTCCATGTAGACAATTCTACTCATGTTCACTTCTTTCTTTGTTTTTAACATGCTGGTCATGTTTTGTCAAATTGAAATGCACATTATCACAACTTATATAATTATTCTTTTTAAAATATTTACTCTCACCCTGCGCAAATTTGTAAATCTCACCTGGCTTCTCAAACTCACACATATTATTTCTAGCTTGTTGGATTTGATTCTCTTGCTAAATGTTATTTTGACCACTACGCATATCATGCGCATCACACTACTGATTATTGTTACTTCCCTGCATATTATTTTTCTGGTAATTATTAACATGCTACTCATGCACATTATTTCTTGGCAGTGCATCTTTATGTTGCACACTATACTAGCTTTTTGCAAGCTCTCTTGGCTGCTCATGCAAGCTTATATGTTGTTGTGCATAATACTTATGCTGATTATTGTTTTTGAAATACTCTTTCCTATCTTGCACAAGTGCATAACTATTGTCTTGTTGTTTATAAAAACATTTATTATTATTATGCTCATCTTGGATATTGTCTTTCACATATTCCTTTCTTTGCACAAGTGGAGGCATCTTAATCTGTTGTTTAATAAAACTATTATTACCTCCCTCATGCCCACGTGAATTAAGGTAGTGTATATTAGGTATATGCTGATATGCCTTGGTGTCTTGTGCAAGATTATCCTAGGGTTGTGTGACATAACAAGCAGGCTGTGTGAAAATATCTTACTTCACTTCATTGTTTCCACGATACACGTTATGTGTATTTGAAATTCCACAAAAACCATTTTTATATTTTTCAGCGTGAATATTTTGTCTCAAATATTCCTCTTCCTGCGCAAGCTAATAAATGTTATATGGCTTCTCCCATATATTATTACCAGTAGCATTATCATGCCCATCTCGTATTTTAACTTGAGATAGCATATGATAATTATTTTCACCTTCATTTTTAACATGCTAGCCATATTCACTATCTTGAACATTTTTATTACAATATTCACCTTCTCTCTGCGAATATTTGCCTTGATAATAATAAGGGTTTTTATTAAAATCACTTGGCTGCAAGGTAAAGTCATTATTTTTTCCTGGCATATAATCATTAAATTTACCCACCATCTCACCACCTTTTTGCAGATTATGAATGTAATCATCTTGAAAATGTTTATCATTATTTGATAAACTACAGATATTTTCACTATGAACATCATTTTTATTTTCTTTGTAATACTCATCCTTTGTATGTAAATATCCTTTATTAATATTTTTACTTCCTTGTACATTTCCATAATGCTGTGCATTATGATTTTGCCCAAAAATTTTATAATTGTGATCAAAATTATTTATATCATTATCTCTCTGCTCATATCCGAGGAGATTCATTCTATGAATTTGATCATGCAGTTCTCTTTCACTACCTTTTCTCCAATGATCTTCATCTCCCCGATAATTGTTGTTCTTTACCGTCCTTCTTTCACTATCTTGATTTTTATAGTGATCATTAGTGTTCCCCCATTTATCACCTATGTTATACATTAGATTAGAGAAAAATTTGAATTGATCATTGTCGCTTCCTGTAATCCTTTCTTCATTGTTTTGTTTGAACATAGGATTGATAGAATTATTGTCAGAGATATGCCCAATGTACTTTCTATGAGGAGGGTTATATCTCGGTACCCGAATAATTTTATCAATAGCTTCATTATTATTTACTTCCCCATTTTTGGCATAAATTCTCTCAGGTGAAAGAATGCTTTATCTTTCTATTCCCAACTTCCTAAGAGCTTCGTCGGACTATCTTTTGAGGGCTCTAAGCATCCTCTCATCTTTATTATCCAATCTAATCATCCCCTGAATTACTTCATCCATCCACATATCCTATTGCTCTTGTTCATAATCAACCTTTTGATTACCAGGCTCAGAATATGGAAACATGTCTTTGTACCCATTATCACTCATCGGGATATTATGATTTGAACTTGGGAACTGCTCACAAGAAAACTCTTGACCTTCATATTTGTCAGGATATTTTTTAGGAGACACATACAACATCTTCTTTTTTGATTTCTTATTTTTCCTATTTGGTTTCAATTCAACGAATGAATTATTCTTTAGAGATCTTCTCCCTAACATAGGCTTTTCCTGATTTTGAGTTTTAGAGTTGCCACCTGACCTTCTGTGAGGAATATATAACTATTCTGAGTCCTTTATCCCAGTAGAGTCTCTGTAATAGTAACCAAATATTCTAAAATTGTCCTTTACTGATAGCTTCCTTAGTAGAGTCGCCAATTTAGGTTGGTAGGCCTAAATTCACAAGTGCCCTATGTTGCACAAATACATGCACAGACAAATGAATTTCCTTCCAAAGGGGTAAACAATCCTTGGAGGAAAATGATATAATCTCCTAATAGCTGTATTTTCTGAAATCTAAACTAAAATTGAATTATCACAAAAACCTAATTGCTAATGCTTATAAATAAAGAAATCAGATTTATTTATAAAATACAAAGAAGAACCAAATAAAAATTTTCAAACAAAATAAGATCAGTGCCTAATGAAAATTTGGGTTATAGAGTCAGATGTTTCCAATCTTACGTATAATCAGAGACAGTTTTAAGAAAACTTACTTCTATAAAGAAACACTATCATCCTACAGGCTTTCGCTTGATTCCATATTCAAAAAAATTTACACAATTAATCCTATCGAGTTTAACTCAAATTAAGAGACCGACAAGAACAATTGTAAGCTCACAGACCATACACTTCATATTCGAATTGTATCTATTAACTTTGAATCAATAAATCAGGGAATAAAACATAGTAGAACACCCTGATACACAGAGTATCTAAAAAACTAACTGAAAACAAATAACATATAACCTCAAATAAGCATAAAACAACTTATCTCATATGACATTTGAAAATTGTTATATGATGGTTCAAAATCCGTAGTTTCCAAAGTTTTCCTCCTATTGTCATGGTCTCCTTTGGAAGGAATTTCGTTTGTCTGTGCATGCATTTGTGTAACATAGGGCACTTGTGAATTCAGGCCTACCAACCTTGGCTCAATCAAGCCAGAATTGCAGAGGCACTAGTGTGTTCCTGTTAGTTGGCCAAAAGCATTCTATCAGTTTTGAGCACCAATAGGAAGCATTTCTTAGTAAGGTTTCCTTTGCTAGTTGATTTGGGTTTGTTTTTGTACTAACCCCTCTCTTTTTGTGTCTTTTGGCTTTATATTTGTTTTCTCTTTTCTTTCATACCCTTGTGCATGTATGTTGAGTTATAATCCTTGGCTTGGGCACTCATGTCCTTGACTAAGTGATTTTCTACCTCGTTGCAATCCACCAGAGTCTTTCTTCTAACTTTATCGCAAGTATGTTTGATTTCCATACTCCCCTAAAGTGGGGGCTCAATGTATCATCTTAAAATGGAAATACTTCAATGTTAAGACTATTTAGCCCTCCTTAGGGGGTTTTTTAGGCTATCATCATATTTTCCTCTCATTTTTTCCCTCATCTTCTATGCCTATTTAAGACCCTGATTGGACCTCTCTAGATACTATTTATCCCACCTGGCACATTTTCTAGGGGTCCTGACTCCTTGGGTCAAGGTCAACCTCGACCATGACCTAGGTCAGGGTCAACCTCAACCTCAACCCAGGTCCCCCTTTTCAATTGGAAAGTTTGTCGGCTATCGGGGGACACTCAAAAGTTCATTTTCCCACTTTTGAGTTGGTTGTTTTGTGTTCCAAAGTGATGACTCTTAAATTATGTTTAATATTGGTCCACTTCTAGCGGTTTAGGTCTAATTGGAATTTAATTCTCCTATGTAGACCTCTTTAGTAGATTGTTCCCTAGACTTTTATATAAGGAACCTTTCTCTCCTCTCATTCTCTTCAGGTACTAATCATAAGAACTACACAAGGATAGGTGAAATAGAAAGCGCTAAGGATAAAATTCTTACATGCTTTCAAGATTCCAGTTGTTCAACCAAGGTTTTCAAGTCTTCTTCTTAAGCATTTCAAGTTCTCCATTGAAGCTCAAGGATTCAATCATTCAAGCCATTGAAGGGATTTGGTTAAAGTATTCAAGATTCATCATTCAAACCCTAAATCTATCAATCACGGTGGTGTGATTTTCCTTCAATATCCTTTGTGAATCCTCAAGATTCATTCATTCTTCCTTCACGGTGGATTCCAAGCATACAATAATGGAGGTTTTGATGTACATTTAAGATTTCTAATATTGATTCCAAGCTTTCATATTAACATACTTATTTACATTATAAATACAATTGCATATTGATGCAAGAGCATCTTGGGTCATTGGCAATCCTTCTCAACCAAAAATATGTTTTTTTTGTTCTTTATTTTATTTGGAGGCTACTCAAGTAATACTTTGTTTCTCGAGTTCTGATGCTCGATAATCCTTGTTCTGTTGCTTGGGTTCTTCTCTTGGGCATGCTTGTGATTTATGATGCTCAGGACTATCACTCAGGCATGCTTGTATTTTTCTTTGGACACTCAGGTTTTTCCTATTGTTCGGGTCCTTCTTTGCTTGAGGCTCTCTATTGCTTGGTCATGCTTTGCCCGAGATGCTTATTTTTTGAGTTGGATATGTTGGTCAACTTCTTAATTAATTTGGGGTGTCTTATTTGGATCTATGTGGACCTAAATCTGCGTCTTACTTTTGGATTTGAGCACCGAATTCTTTGGTGGACTCTTGTATATATTCTTTTGTATGTTCTTATGTTTAGGTATCACTCTTAGAGAAAGAAGGCAAATGTTTAGATATTGAGATCGAAGGTCTGTGATCTCTATTGTATGCAAATCATATTGTAATTCATTGAATCTAAGGATGAAACTGGGAAGGCCTTACAACTCAACATGTAATGAGTTTGATCAGTTAATATAAAGGATCTTTGTGTTTTCTTCTCTCACTATGTTGTTTGGATTCCACATTGGTTCTGCAAGGTGGTTTGGTGTTTGAGAGTACCTTTGGCCCTGACTCCTTACCCTCCTTGCATCAGGTGGTACCAGAGCATTTGTGAGATATAAGTTCCTTCTTGTAAACCCTAACCCTATTTTGTATTTTTGTGGGGTAGCAAATTGTTATCTGACCTACAATTGAAGAGGGATTGAAGATGGCTCATGGGAGAGGAAATGTAGATCTAGGTCTAGTTGATATTCTTAGACAGATGGTTGCTAGATTGGAAGCTATTGAGATATCCTCATGCAAAGGAAGAAAACTTGAGGATGTTAGTGATAATGAAATTGAAGAGGTACAAGGTGAAGCTGAACCTGCACCTGTGATGAATCAGGAAGAAGAGCGATTCATGAGAGCCTCGAAAAGTTTGAAATCCACAACAAAGTTTAATCCTTCTAATTATAATTGAAATTTGGAATCAGATGAATTGATTGAATGGATAACTGAGATGGAAAATTTATTTGAATATGAGAATATAGCGGAGGATAAGAAGGTGAAGATTGCAAGCACAAAGGTGAAAGGTCATGCATCCTTATGGTGGGAACATCTACAATTGGTTAGAAAGAAGAAAGGTAAAGATAAAATCAAGTTATGAGATAAGATGGTGAACAAATTGAAAGGAAAGTTTCAACCTTGTGATTATCATATTAACCTGATTAGGAGAATGCAAAGCTTGAAGCAGAAAGATAAATCTGTGAAGGAATATATTGAAGAATTCTATAGATTGGACATCGGATCTGGACATGTTGAAGATGAGGTGGAAAGAAAAGAAAGATACCTAAATGGATTGAGGAGTTCTATACAAG
The DNA here is from genome assembly GCA_018584345.1 of Thuja plicata. Classification (NCBI taxonomy): domain Eukaryota; kingdom Viridiplantae; phylum Streptophyta; class Pinopsida; order Cupressales; family Cupressaceae; genus Thuja; species Thuja plicata. Next base: position 3,022,999 of record MU227994.1, on the reverse strand, counting down.
ATGAAATCAGTATGGTCAAGATGGAAGGCATTGAAGAGGCATATAAATTTTCCCTAAAAGCTGAGGAAAGGTTGAACAGAAGATATGAACAAAGACAAAGAGGTAGAGGTTGTAGATTCCCTAGAGGAAGAGGTAGATCTCATGGTGAAAATAGTAGATCTAAACCATACAAGTCAATTTTAGACACATCTCAAGACAAAGGAAAGACTGAATGGAAAGGAGGAAGTTCATACCAAGGAAGAGGCACTTACTCGAGCGATGCTTATAGAAGAAAAGGATTCCAAGTAAATTGTTACAATTGTGGTGAAGAAGGACGTAAATCCTTTGAATGCACACATGCAAGAAAGAAAGGTGGTAGCAGTAGTAGAAATGATTTAGTGCAAGAGGAACCATCCAATGAACCTGAAAGTAATATGATGATCAGAAGGATACTATGGAGTGAGAAGGATAAACAAGATCCGATTAGGAAAAAAAATTTCAAGATTAGATGTAGAGTTGCAAACAAAGTTTCAAAGGTGATTGTTGATAGTGGTGTGTGTGTCTAAATGTTGACCTCTAAATCAGGCACAACACAACATAGTCATTGCTCAATCATTGAATTGTGAAGATGGACATGAATTGCTCATTCCATAATATCGATTGAATCAACCTGTTGCCTCCTATTTAGTTGGGGTGTTTAATTACTCTCAGAATGAGATCCAACAACCAAGGACCATTGCTAAAATGGAGGATTTGAAAGCATTGAAATCTGAAATGAATCTATTCTATATGAGAGATGCAATTGTAATCTAAGAATGAAAATGCAGATTCTAAGCTAAGAACTTGAAAAAGATAACATAATAAAGCTATTTGATAGTAAACAAACTAAATTGAAATGAAGAATGCCATTAATCTAAATGAAATTACACTAAAATATGTATTAAAAAATTTAGAAATATGAGATAATTGAGACACTAATTTGCTATAGTTTTGGTACTCTAAAATTGCTCCCTCTCAAATGAAGAAAATAAGGTCCATAATATAGAAAAGCATGAAGAGAGGATGAAGAGTTTCTTGGAAAGAAACGGCTGACTCTTCATCTCCATGGAAGAAGGTGAGACAAAATTGAAGGAATTATTTAATTAAGTAAATGAAGTATTGCCACATGGGTGGCTTTTCTTTTTTTTGAATTATTAAATTCAAGTGAGGATAATTCATCCATATAACCAAATAATATTTAATTCCTTTGATGTGTATTAGCTAAAGGGGGTGGGATTAATTTAATTTAAAAGATCTTAGGACTTTAGAATTAAATTAATTAATCATAGGGATTTTTAGCTAATAAGTCTTGAAAATTTAGGAATTAAATATGGTGTAAGATTTATGCAAATTCAGGTTTTCTGCATTTGAGACTAAGTCAATTAAAGACAATAAGGAAGGAGAATTTGCCTATTACAATAGGACTTCGATGATGATAAAATGCACCAAAATTGATTAGAATTGTAAGGTGCCAATTTTGGGGTGTTACATTTTTCCCCTCTTTGAATTAATGTGCCAGCAACACATTGATTCATCAAATTGTCTGATGTGATAGATGAAGATTTTGGGAGTCTAGGTTAGGGTTCCAAGACACCAATCAGATCAAGAAGCAGAAAAATCTTCAGAATGAAGCATGATTCTCCAAAGTCTAAGTTAGATTGCAAAGACCACAGTCCAAATACAATTCTAGAGAAAATGGAAATTGGGGTTAGATTGCGCCAATGTCCACTGATAGCTAATGAAGATTTAGGACTTATCTCCAGAATCAGGGTTAGATTGTCCTAGTACAAAGGTTAGCCCTCTGAGATCCAGGTTAGGTTGCCTAGATAATAGTCTAAAAGAGCTTTTGAGAGCTATCTTCAGAATGAAGCATGAATTTTAGGAATTAGGGATAGATTGCCCCAATACCCAATGAGATTTCAAGAATCATCTCCAGAATGAAGCTTGATCCTTGAGGATTCGAGTTAGATTGCTCAGATACCTAGAAAGATAAATGACAAGATGAAAAAATACGAGGCATCAAGATGCCCCTAGAGATTCAAGATTGTGGAATATCTAATTTTTACCATAAGGTATGAAATACTGAATATGCTTCAAGTGATCAGATGCCCCTAGCCATGGGGACTTTTGATTTAGATCAGACTGAATTGAGAATGATGCAAAAGATTCAATGATGCAATAATCCTACCCCCTCGAGAGTGAAATTGAAAGATGACATGATAGAAAGATGATTGACAACAAAAGATTGCAAATAGAAGAAAGATCAAAGATCTAGAGAAGTTCAGAGATAGATCAAAAGAAGGAAGAATCAATTTAGAGTGATTGGAAGGTCCTGTTGACTAGTTTTGACCACATTTGACCAAATTTGACTAGAATTGACTAGAGTTGACTTTGATGAAAACATTATAGAAGCTAAGAAAATGATGATGAGAGATGATTCTAACAAGAAAGCAATGTCAGAAAGTCGATTGCACAAGCGTCAGAGCACGTCGATCCCAAAATTTTAAAATGCAATTTTGAGCTACTTAGGAGTGCCAGATTTCAATTTCGATCACAAAAATGGATTCAGAATGGTCGATTTAGCCAAGGGTGTAATTTTCATGGAAAACAGAGTACTTTTGAAAATTATGTCAAAAGCTCTATAAGGCCCGGAGGGGTCATTTTCAAATCATTATTCACTTTTGACTTTAGAGATGGCAAGGGACCAAGCTGATATTGATAGCATTCCCATGCATACACATCAATTTGAGCACTCTCGATGACATAATTTGCCACTAGAGTATGACGCACCTGTAAGTAATCAAAAAACCATCTTTCGTTTCAAAATTTTATCAATTTTTAGATCATTTTAGCATGTTTTTAGAGCTTTAACATCCAATTACGTAAAGTCTCATGTGAGGGAATAGTTTCCTCATGCCAACCAAGGTCGCCCCTCACAAGAGAAATTGGTTTCCTTGCACAGGTTAGGGCTTCCTCACATGGGGTCCCTCTGCGAGCTCGCGCGAGGTGCACCATGATGCCGCGTGAGATTTCATCGCCAGTGATGGAATCTCAGGCAAAGAGAGATCCTGCCTCACACAAAATAGAAATATCACACTGGAAAAGAGTTTCCTTGCATGGGAAATACTTGCAGACCTAAAAAGTTGTCATCCATTATGTCACAGAGTCAGCAAATTAAAATGCCTTAGAACTATGTGTAGGATAGATCCATAGCTGCATTTGTAGTCATTCCTTTGAAAAACCATCATGTTGAGATACTGATCGCATGTCATCACTTGCTTTGCTGGTTGACTTCCCTGATATTGCATTCTGGTCACACCATCCTGTCATGGGTGAGCTTCTACAGAGACTAGCGGATGCTGAGGGTGCCCATATAGATAGGCTAGGACTATCATATCTTCGTGATGTACCTGAGATTCAAGTAAATCATGGTCTATTGGGTGCACTTGTCAATAATTTCCATTCAAAGATGAACACATTCCATTTTCCACAGGGGGAGATGACAGTCACCCCTGAGCACATATACAGGATCCTAAGAGTACCATTCCATGGGGTTCGCATGGAGTACGATACCTAGCCAAGGGAGAGTACACTTGCACTAAGGGCAATCTTCCAGGATGATCTGGTGATGGGTCAAGCCATCTCTTGGGAGGATTTAACTAGAAGGTATGGTGTAGATCATACATTGGCAGTTGTCTTGGCGATTTTCTTAAGTTGCCACCTAGTACCAGATAGGGGTTAGCATGGATTGGAGTGCGGCTGGGGATTCATGCTATAGCGGATGCTAGCCATCCTAGCAGTGAGGTTTGGATGGGGCAAGTGCATGCTCATACAGATGTATCATGAGATGCACGAGATTGTGTATCGGGGTGCATGGACCAGGGCGGCAGGAGTCATGGTTCTACAGATATGGACCTAAGAGCACCTTCCCGTATGTCAGCTGATTTTCCATGATACTTAGTATCCCTTAGAGCCATATATTTATATGTATGCAAGTCCTATGACTCAGTCAGCTCTGGGTAAGGTAGATCAGTGGCGGGTGTAGCTAGATGATATGGCAGCTGTTATATGGAGGCCATGGATAGCCACAGAGGTTTGGGATGATGCATGGCATGAGCTGCTGCATATGTTTTGCTCGCATCCTTTGATCGGGCACACTATCAATTTCATTGAGTGCTTCCTACTGACATGGTTCCTATGATAGTTTGGGAGACCATAGGACGTCTCTTACAAGTATTGTACCTATGCCTGATTTGTCGATGAGATGAAGAAGGGATGATAGGGGCATCTAGATCAGGGGAGTATGATAGATGCACGGGTACCACCAGCTAGGTGGGATTATTTAGTAGGGGTGATGAATGTAGAGATGACACCTGCATACAGGATCACATCTTAGCTCACCCTTTCCTAAGATTTATAGATCCTGTTGGCATGGGCCCATAGGTATAGTAGGTTGTACAGCCACCACTATAGCAGTAGGTACCGCAGGAGCCACTATAGCAGGCACAGTAGCCACCACCACAGCAAGTACCACCATAGTAGAGTACTAAAGCCAAGGACCAGCCTGAGTCCCCTTCTTCCTAGATGGATGGGATCAGATGCAGGTGTAGGGAGTAGTGGTACCCATGATAGGTCCACCGAGAAGAGGACAAGTGACCCAACTAAGCAGGGGGATGATACTGTTATGGCCGATAGTGCTATGGCTGATACACAGGCAGGAGGACAGCTGGTGTAGGTACATGAGGCTCTCAGGAAGTGTTGGGAGAGAGTGAGGAAGGTACAAAGGGAGCGAGATGATTGCCATACATAGGTGTTTAACAAGGAGACCCGAGTGATCGAGTAGGATCAAGAGATCTCAGGATTAATGGAGGCATTGGACAGAGCACAGGAAAAGGTGAGATATGAGGCTTCTTAGTTAACTTATTATTATGCTGCATACATGATCACAGTTCTCGAGGTAGCGGACCAGGTTCTACCATTTTAAAAGTATGCTGGGGCACAGGCCGCCCCACAGGCACCACCATAGGAACCTCCATAGGCACCACCAAAGTAGTAGACCATGCTACCTCCTCCACCTCCTCCAGGTGGGAGTAGTTAGATGAAAAATTTGATCCATATTGTACTACCATTTTTATATACTGTGCTCGAGTAGCACCCTTGTACATTTGATCGATTGATATATATATGAGCTTTTTTTTGGCATCATTGTACTTGTTTATATATTGCTTTAAATTTTTATGTCTTGTGAGATGTTTCCTATATGATTAGATGTATGGATTATAAATGTATGCCATGGACGAATATGTGAGTGTTTATGTACATGTTTTATTAATGTATGAATGAATGTAATGCAATGATAGATGTTAGATGGATAAATTCTATGAATTCTTTGATTTATGCTTATAATGGATGCACATGTTTATGGATATGTAAATGCAACTGAATGTAATAGTACTAATCATCTCATGCAAGATTTTGCAATATACGACAGGTACTAACCAAAAGAATGTGAATAAAGATCAAGAGCAAGGACCGGACACTTGTGTAGTCAAGAGGAATCTAGGACAAAAGATGAAGACCTTCAAAGAATGACAAGATAATGAAGAGAGCACCCAAAATATTGCTATGCAAGCTTAAAATGCGAATGTAATCCTAGGCTAAATGAAACCCTAGGACTTGGTTGTTGGAATCATTGCATAATTATCATCATCGAGTATTTTTGGAACATTGGAGTCAATACAATCCTTACTGGTGCTGTTGCGACCATGAGGATGTGGATATGCCTTTCATCAGATAAAATGTAGGAAATGAACATAAGCACCAAGGCACAAATGCCAAGATGACCTGAACATTATTTCCAGTTTGATATAGTAAGAGTACACAAGTAAACAAATAGAGAAATAACAGTCATAGTTCCAACTTCCCCTTGGTGTACAAATAAAAAAGATCAAGGGATGTGAGGTTTTTCCACCTTAATGCACAATCTCTTATTAGATACACCTTGTTTATTTGACATTGCCGGATCATTGGGACTACACCAACAAGTAGTAGACAAAAGAAAATATCAATAAAAACCATGAGAATAGACAACATACGAAGAGAGATTCAATCATAGCTCAGAATTTTTCAAAGTTTATGAATGTGCATGTGTTTATGGTGTTGAAAAACACCGTTGTGCTTGTGAGTGCGATGTGTTTGATTTCTATCAAGAGATATTTATGTTGTGATGTCCAATGTGTGTTGAACAACATAGATGTGTCCAAAGATAGTGTTGAAAAACACTGTTCGATTGGGGTGTTGAGAAACACCAGTTTGTGCTAGTAGATAGTTGTCCTTTAGAACTGACAAGATTACTAAATCGAGTGTAAACTGAAGATGCGATCAAAGTGGGAAGCCATGCCCCCAAGTAATGAATTGATTGATGTCAAATATGTCAATAGAAAGTTGATGTTATAAATCTCATTAGTACATCGATAGCAGGAAGACACAGTGAGAATCACTGGTGACCGAGGTGGGAGAGATTCTCAAGCATAAAGATCAATGTGAGATCTAGGCATCAACAAACATACTCAGTGAGATCCACTGGTGACTGATGCGAAGAGGAGAGAGACTCTAAAAGATAGGACAATGTCCCCTAGACCAGGAAGATGCCCCTGAGTGTGACTAGTTTCAATCCATGTGAATTTGAGAAAAATCTCAAAAATAGCTGAGAGTGAATGCATAAGTGAGAAAAATAAAGTAGGAAAGCAAACTACAACAAGAAAGAAGGAGAGAAAATTGCAAGAAAGCCAATGGATGTCGTGATAGATAGAGCATTGCGGAACAAGAGGCGTCTATTTACCAGGTTTTCACCATCTTGGAAAAAATTCTTATTTTGCTACCATGACGCATGTTTACCAAGTTTTCATCAATGACACTTTTTCCCTTGTTCTCATTTTTTTGTATTTTTCAACTTTTCAATTTTTTTGTATTTTTTCTTTCTTTTTTTTTTGTATTTTTTGAATTTTTTCATTTTTTGATATTATCAAGGTGCCTATTTACCAGGTTTTCACCATGATAATAGATACATCAAAGTGCCTATTTGCCAGGTTTTCACTAAGATGATCATTTTTTAAGGACATTTTACAATTTTTAGGATCCTCTCAGAATAAAGTATGTACATGAGCATTCAGAAGACATCTCAACTATAGAACTTCTTAAGATGAAGAGCATTGATAGGCTCTTTGAGCTATTCCCCCTTTGTGGTAGAGAGTTGGTAAGTGCCAGACCCAAATATTACAGTGATAACATACAGACCAAGCCAATTTGGTTCAAATTTTCCTTTCTAGACCTGCTTTTGTTGATTCTTGGGATTCTCTCTCAGAACGAGATCACCCATTTGGAATTCTCTTTGTCTGACCTTCTCATTGTAGCATTTAGATATTCTCTTCTGATATGCTCAGAGATGATCAAACACCACTTTTCAACATTCATCCAGTAGTTCAAGGTCTTGAAGCTGAGATATTCTAATATCATCATCAGTAATGAGGCCCTTCAAAGAGACTCACAAGGTAGGAATCTCAACCTCAATAGGAAGCACTACATCTACACCATAAACTAGAGAAAAGTGGCTGGCCCCTGTTGGTGTCTATATACTAGTGCGGTAAGCCCATAAAGCTACATTAATCTAGAGATGCCAGTCTTGTCCAGATTTGTGTACTGTGTAGTGTAAGATCTTGAGAATAGTCTTATTTGAAGCTTCCACCTGTCCATTACCCTGGAGATAATAGATAGAAGACCAGTGCTGAATAATTCTAAACTTAGTGCATAAATCTATTAGATCCTTGTTCTTGAATTTCCCCCCATTGTCAATGATTATTGATGAGGGTACACCATATCTACAGATGATGTAGTTCAGTACAAACATGGCCATAGACTTGCCATCAGCTACCATGAGAGGTACTACCTCGACCCACTTGGTGAAATAGTCTGTAGTAGTGATGATGTATTTATGTCCCCTTGAAGAAGATGGATGTATCTGACCCACCAAGTCCAAGGCCCACTGCTGAAATGGCCAAAAGCTGACAAAAGGAATGAGCTCCTTGGCAGGAGCGTGGATCAAATTTCCATGAAGCTGACATTGTTTGCAAGATTTAGCAAATTGTGTAGCTTCTTTCTCCATATCTGGCCAACAGTGACCAACTCTAATAAGTTTGCAAGCCAATGTCAGGCCTTTTGAGTGAGACCCATAGATGCCTTCATGCACCTCTACTAACGCACACTTGGACTCATCAGGTTCTAAACACCTAAGGAGGGTACCGTCTAGACCTCGCCTATATAAGTCGTTAGCTATGATGACAAACCGTGAAGTACTGTAGATTAAGTGACGTATCTCATTTTGGGTGTAAGTGTCTAGAATGATCTAGTCATGAAGGTAGGAGTAAATATGGTGGTAGAGGGATGAGTCATGTCCAATGACTGAACAAAGCATCCGGGATTCAGGAGAATTATAGGCAAGGTAGCATAACTTCTCCACTAGGAATTCATGTCTAAAGTCATCTTCTAGCATTTGTAACATGGAGGCCAAAGTAGCCATGGCATCAGCTACTTTATTATCTATCCTTATAATTTTTTGGAAAGTAATGTGTGCAAAGTATTTCTTGAGATCATCAACCATCATTTTATAAGGCACCATTTTTTCATCTTTTGTTTGGTAGATTTCATTCACCTAATTGATAACCAACTGTGAATCTCCAAAGACCTTTAGCTCATTGACACAACATTCAATAGAAATTTTTAATCCATTAATCAAGGCTTCATACTCATAAGTGTTATTTGTGTAAGGGAACAATATTTTGTAAGCCTTTGGTAATGAATACCGCTGAGGTGCAATAAACAAGATTCTAGCACCTGAACCCTACTGGATGAGTGATCCATCAAAGAACATGGTCCATGGCTAATGTGTGAGAAGCATGATAGACTCATTTGGGAACTTGATCCTTAATGGTTGATAGTCAGTATTAGTTGCCTCAGCCAACTGATCTGCAATTTCTTTCCCTTTGATAGCTTTTCTCCCCACATACTCAATGTCAAATTCACTGAGTATCATGACCCACTTAGCTAATCTATCCGTGATGGAAACTTTATTGAGTAAGTACTTTAATGGATCAATTTTTGCAATGAGCCTTGTAGTGTGAGCAAGCATGTAATGTCATAACTTCTGGGAAGTGAACACCACCACTAAGCAAGCTTTCTTAATGACAAAATAATTCATTTCATAGGAGACCAATGTTCTGTTGATGTAATAAATTGCTCTTTCTTTATTGTTTTGATCTTCTTCAGCCAATAGAGTACCCATAGATGTTTTTGTAGTTGAGATGTATAAGTTTAATGGCTTCCCATGAATAGGAGGCATTAATATAGGTGGATTAGCAAGATATTTTTTGATTTGTTGAAGACCTTGTTCACATTCTTTATTCCATTCATAGGTGACACCTTTATGTAGAGTTTTAGTAAATGACTGACTTGTCAGTTAGCTATGAGATGAAGTGCCAGATAGACTAAAGCTGACCTTGAAGACCTCTAATTTGTCTGATATTGCAAGGTGGAGGAATTTCCATGATAGCTTACACTTTTTTAGGATCCACCTTGATACCTTTTGTAGAGATGATATAACCAAGCAATTTTCTAGAATTTTCTCCAAATGCACATTTCTTAGGATTGAGACATAGTCTGAACTTTTCCATATGATCTAGTATAGGACCTAGATCAGTAAGATGTGCCTTACTATCCATTCTTTTAGCAAGGGTGTCATCAACATAATCCTCCATTGTATTTTGCATCATATCATGAAATATAGTAGTGACTCCTCTCTGATATGTGGCTGCAGCATTCTTGAGATCAAAAGGCATAACATTCTAGTAGAAAGTGCCCTAGGCACAAGTGAAAGCAGTCTTTTCTTGGTCCTTTGGTGCAATTTTGATTAGGTTGTAGCCAGAGAAACCATCCATTAGGGAGTACATTTCGTACCCTACTGTCATATCCATAATCATATCAATGTTGGGTATTGGGAAATCATCTTTTAGGAATGGCTTGTTTGAGTCCCTAAAGTCTATGCAGACTCTGGTAGGTTTGTCATGCTTCGACACTGGAACTATGTTGGAGATCCATTCTACATAGTGAATTTCTCTGATGGACCCAACTTTTAGGAGTTTTTCTAATTCTACCTTGACAAGTAGAGCCACATGTGGATTTTTTTTTCTAATTTTTTGCTTGAATAGTTTTACTCCAGGATCTATTGATAGGTGATGCATGATAAGATCAGGATCTACACCAGGCATGCTAGAGTATGTCCATGTAAAGTTTATCTTTTTCTCTTTAAATAAATCTATGAATTCTATGAGTTCTTCTGCAGACAATGATTTAGCCACATGAATAATGTGTGGATATTCTTATGTACCCAAATTTACTAGCTGGGTCGGCTCAATTAGCACCGGTGATTATTCCTAGAAATGACTCAGAAGTGCATCAATTATCTCACCCTCAGGCACCTCAAAGAGGATTTCACCTTCGGATATGTCTATTCATTTTACTCTTTTTGGCTCTGACACTGTAATAATGTGGTTTTCACCGTCAAAGCACCTATTTTTTTTCTTTTTGATTTTATGACTAAGATACTTGATATCACTTTCGATAATGCTAACACTGTATTTGCTAGTGGAGGATGTCACAAGTTCAACAATGTGGAGATAACAGGCTAGAGCATAGTCATTCTAGAATGTGAGGACTTCATTGGATGAGGAAGGAGAATTCTAGTCTATTAGCTCGGGATGTTGGAGTGAGAGAGAAGTGACGCGTTCAAGTGGATTCATGGTATAATCATTGAAAGCACTGGCTAGTAAGCTGAGACCTAGAGCAATCTGATCAAAAGGTGTATTCAAATCCATTTGAATCCTAGAAACCATAGTAGAAGACATGTTAACATTTATGGAATCAGAATCATTAGACCTTGCACTAGACCCATCACCTATGTTGAGAAGCTTTTCATAGGATCCTTCTGAAAAACTATGGAACTCATATTCATGGGAATCTATGTCCAAACTCTAACTGGGATGTTTGAACCATGAAGGTTTAAGAGTTCTCGTGACACTAGCTTGTTCTTGCACAAACTGCTCTTGAATGTGTGATGGTATGTATCATTCACCTTGGAAACTAGGGTCTTGTGACACTTTCCATTGTTTTTATGTTAGAGAAGTGATGGAATAGCGACATTGGAGTCACTACCAGCCTTGGTTGTACTAGCATGTATTATGACATCATTTGTCTTAGCAAAGAATGTTGTCAGATCTAGAGGAATAGGATAAGGAAAGCAATCCTTGTCAAAGCTATCCTTTGCGGTGTCAACTATAGTTGTGCTTTCAGGTTCTGGTGGAGTATCCATTTTTGGCACAAATTTGTTAATCCCTAGGTGGAACAAGATCTTCTTGAAGCCTAAACTAGTTTTATCTTTCATCCTTTGACCCATAGCTTTAATAGGCTCAACTAGCCCATTACCATTCATCCCTATTGGACCACTCCCTTTGTATCCAAAGTGTTTCATGATTTTAAGACCTTCACTATTGGGATCTAGTTCATGAGCTGGGGTAGTCTATTTAGATATGTCCTTTCCTTTGTAAATCCAAGATTTAATAGCTCTTTCCTCGTCTTCATCTTCTAATGGTGTTGAATCCCGTACAAAGGTACCATCATAAACTATTTTAGGAGGAGTAGTAGAATATTTATTTTCCTTAGAAGGTCTCCCGTAAGAATGAGGAGATGGAGGTAGAGATTCTAATGATAGAATAGGTTCTATTTGATACCCCCCCATGCCTATGTCTTTGATTTTCAAAGTTTGTTCCATGTCTTTAAGTTTGGCCTCATATAATTCTATGTATTCTCTATTAGTAGGAACAAAACTATTAGCTAACTGTGTGAGCGTATTACAAGAAGAGCCCATATTAGTAGGAACTGTCACTTCTACACCATGGAAAGGAAACTTGATGTACTGATGATATGTAGTGTGAACCACTTGCATTTCATGGATCTACGGTCTTCCCAACAGTATGTTATAAGCAAGAGGAATGTCTAGCACTTGAAAAGTGACATCTCTTTCAATAGGTCCAACCTAAATATGTAGCACAACTAAACCTTTAGACTTTCTTTCTTGTTCATCATAGGCTTTGATAGTAATTTTCTTTCAGGAATCTATGTAATCTTCATCATAGCCTAGCTAAGAAAGAAACTGAGCAGAGTAGATGTTGATCCCAACACCATTATCAATAAGGACGTGGCAGACAAATTTTTTGCCAGTCATGACCTCTATATGTAAAGGAGCATTATGCAGGTGGCTGATCAAATGGTCATCTTCTTCTAAGAAAGACAGATAGTGTGGTGAAGTCAAGTGACCCACCATAGATTGAAACTAATCAAGATTAATGTCTTTGGGGACATTAGCCTCTATGAGGGCTTTATCCAGAATCAGACTATGAGCAAGTCAGATCTTCAATAGTTCAAAGATGGTTATTTGAGTGTTGGTTCTTTGCAACTAGTTGAAAATGCTATAATTAGTAGTAGGAGGTGTGGAGACCATTTTCATGGTCTTGTTGGCAGGGCCAACAAAAACTTTATCTGTAGATTATTTTAGTGCAGATGTAGTAGCAGGAGGGTCAGGACCCTTGAGAGTGATCTTAGCATGGGATCTGGTAGCAAAATTTGCACAATCCTAAGATAATTCAAGTTCAGACAAGTGAGACCTAGGGCCTCTCAAGACAAATGGGGTCTTAGGCTTAGGAGCATCCTTTCTCCTCTTGATATTATTCACATCACAATACTCAACTTCAGCAGTCTCGATCATGTTGATGACATTTTCATTAGTGGTATGCATGTAGTTAACCTTGGCATTGTTGTTCTTAGTGTTGGAAGACTCACCTTTCTTGTGATGAGGAAAGGGATCTTTAAATGCCTGGTAATCTAAATTCTTATTATGATTTTTCACAACAATATCCTCATTATCAATTAGATCTTGGACCTTATGGCGCAACTGAAGACAAGTAGAAGTATTATGACCCTTGTTCTAGTGATAGTCACAGTATGCATTATCGTTCCACCAATGGGGTTGTGGTTGCAGATCATATGGATACTTTTCCAAAGGAGTGAGAATCTATTTTTGCACCAAAGTCTTAAAAACTACATCAAGCGATTCTCCCAAGGAAGTAAATTCACGCTTGGGTTGAGGAGCCCAAGGTTTGTTTCTAGAGAATCTAGAAGGAAGTTGAGTGTTTGTTGCAACATTTGTAGCAGTTTTGATTTCTTGTATGCTATAAGTAAGATTGAAAACTGGTTTTGAAGAAGTCAGGCCCACATTATCAACCACTCCATCATTTACAACGTCCCTATTCTTGTTGACAAACTTCCCTTTATCTTTGTTGGAAGAGGAGGAGCCTTGTTTTTTGTCTTTGTACAAAGTCAATTCCCCTTTCTTAACCATAAATGCCTCTATCATCATAGCTTTCTTAATCATGCTATCCAAATTAAGGGGACCTTGAAGCTATACCTAATAACCAAAATCAAAAGTGAGATTGTCTAAGAAGATATTGAGTTTCTCAGATTTAGGTATTTTATGAGGATACTTGGTGCAAAGCTGTCTCCATCTCTGGAGAAATATCACGAATGGTTCCTCTTGCCTTTGCTTGAGATTGAAAAGGTCCCTAATGTTGATGGGATGTTGTATGTTGTGAGAATAATGCTGGATAAAGAGATTTATGATCTCATCAGAAGTCTTAATGTCAGTGGGTAGTCGAGAAAACCACTCCATGGCAGGTCCACCCAGACTTTGGGGAAATAGACACATTGAATAAGTTTGATCATGAATGAACTCCATAGATAGGGCCCCAAATTCTTTTAGATGATCCTGAGGATCGGTCGTACCCAGATATTTATCATACCTAGGGAGTTCTACACCTTTGGGAAAAGGTGGCATATGAAGACTCATATCAAAAGGAAAAGGACAGATGCTCTCCATCGTGAATTATTGTGTGGGTTTGTCCTTATCCTTTACAAGTTAGCTAATTTGGTTTTGCATATCTTGAATCATATTTTGCAATTTGGTAGTCTCAGTCTCTTCTTCTTTAGCCACAAGTGTTTACACTTAGAAATTTGGGGGTAGCTTAACTCCTTGGTTTACCAAATCTAGAAAATATTTCTCTTTATCTTCTATAAGGAGGATTTCCATCATCTTGATGAGAGCCTTTTTAGATTTTGCAGCATCTACATCATTTTGAGTTATCAGCTCATCATCATTACCAAGGATCTCATAAATGCTTGGGTTCTGATCTTGGCTTTGGTCATGTAGAGGAGGCAGATGGTGATGCTACCCACCTTGTTGACCCTAATCATTTTGAGATTGATCATGGACCTTGCTGTATTGAATTGTAGGTAATCAAAAGGAATTCCCCTGTTGTTGATGTGGGATTGTGTTGTGTGCACAACTTCAGTGTGAGTGTGTGTATCAAGCTGAGAGTTTGTGGCCAATGTAAATTTTGGAGGGTCAAGGGGATCAATGGGTTTGGAAGGATCAATAGGACCAAAAGGATTGGTATGATCAAAAGGATCAACAAGGTAGAAAGGATTGTCAATAGGGTCAATGCAAGTAGATGGCCTTCTAAATTTTTGTTGATCTAAAATAAATGGGTTCTGTTGGTCTTGAAAGAAAGGATTATAGCAGAGCTGGAACATTGGGTTTTTATTCAGACTAGGATCTATACTGAATGGCAAGGAGCAACATGAGGATCTCTCTTGTCTATCAGATTGAACAATAAGTTCAGAATGACCTCTTCCTTGATTATGAGATTTACCTCTACCTATTCCGGAACCACGAATGGGAAATATGTTTCTGATTCTAGTCGCAATAGACATAGATGAAGATGAAATGAGAGAGAACTTAGGATCCAACTAAGAATTCTATTTCTAGAAATAGAAAAAAGGATAAAAAGGCTAGAACAACCAAGATGTGAAATGCACCTGCCATGAATCGTCGAGAGTATGGATAGAACAGCTGAGATGTAACTATCACATTGCAAGGTACAAAAACAAAGGAAGGTAGGATAGAGAAAAAAGAGACAAAACAAGTTTGAGAAAGAATCAGTCAATTTGCAACTTGACACAATCATATTCAAACTACAGACAATAGGGAAATAGACAATCAGATCTCAGACAAAAATCAAATCAGGCAAAAAATTCATCTGTTAATGGAAAATAGCTCACTATTTTAGGACACCAGAGGACAGATTCACGTGAGAAAGTGCTGGTTCACATGAGGAAACTCTTAGCTGCACCTGAGAAAATGAAATCTCACGTAAGGAAATGTTCAATTTCTGGAATCTCGTGCGAGAAAACTCTAGGTTTCGATAGATCACCTCAGTTTTCAAGACAAAAGTAAGATTTCAAGACATAGTTAGGACTATTCTCTGATAGAATTTCATGATTTAGGGCAATTTTATGACAGTTTAGATCAGCAAACTCAGTTTGAATGTGACAAGCAATCGTTAACAAGCACAAAGTTTTGATCAAGTAATAGTGATGCAAGAAGTAGTCGCAAATAGTTCTACCAAGGACAAGGAAACTGGGTAGAATCATGGGAGTCTTTGTTTACTCATGATTGGATAGTTTAAGACTCGAAACAACCACTTAGTTAACCCTACAAAAAGAAATGGTAGAGAAGACAAAATTTGTGCCTCATTGACTTATGTGTATGCATGCACCTCACATAGCAGTGTCACCCTCGAGAGGTCACCCGTGTTTTTGGTGTTTCCAAGGACTCATTAATATATGTTTGAAGGTTACCCTTAAAGCAGGGGCCAACATCATATACCACCTCAAGCATCCAGGTGCATACCTATGTTGAGAATCTAGGAGAGAGATTCTGGCCCCTCCCTGCGCATAGATTATGTCTTCTTTCGGAGGTGATCTAGGTATGCATCTAAGTAAGAAATTTTTTAGTGGGCTTCCATTCACAATAACCTTTGGTGTCCCTAATATAGGCCTGGGGCCTCATAGCCACACCAACACTTGAAAGTCATACACCCCCGCAAGCAGGTCTGGGAGCCACGCCACTCAATACAATAGACAAGGATTTCTCAAGATGATAGTCAGAATCATGAGAAAGAAGTTACCATGGCTTTGGAGTCTTTGAAATCTACAAAGAATACTTTATTATAGTGAGTTGGAATCACCGGCGATAGGTGTGTACTCACTTGGCTCATTCCTAGAGGTTCAACTTCTGACAGGCCCTCTAAAGGTGACACAAAACTTGGCTCAGATTCAAGGGTCAGATTTTCTGATTCTCTCAAAGAGAGAAGAGCATACTTCTCTACCTCTTCACCTTACCTAAACATGCAAGACATATTCATCAATAACTCTCCTCCAACCAATTCACAATCATTTTGGTTTTTGATTCTCTCAAAGAGAGAAGAGCATAATCCCCTAACAAGTGAACATGCTAAAGGTTTGTTAACTTTCCTTGCTTCCCTAGGTCTCCATCATGTTAGAAATGTCTGGGTCTCAGATTCATGCATGGGAATCACTTCCATGTAATGAAGAGCCTATTCCCCTATTTTGCTATCAAGATTCCCAAGAAATTTTAACAAGGCCCTAGTTATACTATGTGATGAAAGCAATAAACAAGCACAACGTTTTAAAATGATCTTCGACAACTATCCTGCAAGCAAACTGTTAGCAAGTTTATGTCTTCATCAATTCACCTATAGCCCACTATTATGATATTAGAGAGATCAGAGAAATAAAAATAGTAGCATGTCAAAATAATCATAAAAAATAGTAATAGTAATTGCAGAAACTGTAAAATTGCAAAGACTAGCACCAAGTCTCATGCGAGGAAGTACAAGGCTTCGTGAGAAGAAGTACAAAACTTCACATGGTATGCTTAGAATTCTTGTGTGAGAATCCACAGACAGAGAAGTACAGCCATACAGTAGAGTACAAAATTTTGTCAGAATTTTTTTTTGAGAGTGAGGTCAGAAATAGTTTTTCTGCCCCATAGTGAGCGCCAAAATGTATGTGTCTAAATGTTGACCTCTAAATCAGGCACAACACAACATATTCATTGCTCAATCATTGAATTGTGAAGATGAACATGAATTTCTCATTCCATAATATCAATTGAATTGACCTATTGCCTCTTATTTAGTTGGGGTGTTTGATTACTCTCAGAATGAGAGCCAACAACCATAGACCATTGCTAAAATGGAGGATTTGAAAGAATACAAAACTGAAATGAAGCTATTCTATATGAGAGATGTAATTGTAATCTAAGAAAGAAAATGCTGATTTTAAGCTAAGAACTTGAAAAAGATAACATAATTAAGCTATTTGATAGTAAACAAAATAAATTGAAATGAAGAATGCCATTAATCTAAATGAAATTACACTAAAATATGTAATAAAAAACTTAGAAATATGAGATAATTGAGACACTAATTTTCTATAGTTTTGGTACTCTAAAATTTCTCCCTCTCAAATGAAGAAAACAAGGTCCATAATATAGAAAAACTTGAAGAGAGGATGAAGAGTTTCTTGGAAAGAAACGGTTGACTCTTCATCTCCATGGAAGAAGGTGAGACAAAATTGAAGGAATTATTTAATTAAGTAAATGAATTAGTGCCACATGGGTGGCTTTTCTTTTTTTTGAATTGTTAAATTCAATTGAGGATAATTCATCCATATAACCAAATAATATTTAATTCCTTTGATGTGTATTAGCTAAAGGGGGTGGGATTAATTTAATTTAAAAGCACTTAGGACTTTAGAATTAAATTAACCAATCATAGGGATTTTGAGCTAATAAATCTTGAAAATTTAGGAATTAAATATGGCATAAGATTTATGCAAATTCAGGTTTTATGCATTTGAGACTAAGTCAATTAAAGACAATTAGGAAGGATAATTTACCTGGTACAATAGGACTTCGATGATGAGAAAATGCACCAAAATTGATTAGAATTGTAAGGTGCCAATTTTGGGGTGTTACAAGTGGAAGCTCAAAGAATCTAGCATCTAAGGAAATGGTTGCAAAATTGCAATTAGAGAGGATGTAACATCTGAAGCCCTATCAGCTATCATGGATCAAGGATGAACATACATTAATGGTGAATGAACAATGTTTTGTGAATCTGAAAATTGGAAAGTATTATGATAAGGTGTTGTGTGATATTATGCCTATGGATTATTGTCATATTTTTTTGGGAAGACCTTGGCAATATGATAGACATGCTATACATGATGGAAGGCTAAATAGATATTCTATTTGGGTTGATTGTAAGAAACAAATTTTGTTACCTTTGGTTGAAGAATCTATTGATGAGTTATGTACATCTGTGAAAGTTTGTATGTTTGAAGGTAGATAGTTTGTTAAATATTTGAAAAGAAATGATATATCTTATGCTTTGATTCCTAACAAACCAAGTAAGAATACAGAAGATGACATTCCTCTATAAGTTGGAAAGTTTCTCATTGATTGCATGTAGATAATCTCAGATAATGTACCTGATGGTTTGCCACCAATGAGAGATATCAGTCACTGCATGGATCTGATTCCTAGAGCTATTTTACCAAACAAAGAACCACATAGGTTAACACCTACCAAGAATGAAGAGCTTAACCGACAAATTCATGAATTTTTTAACAAAGGTTTGATCCAAGAAAGTTTGAGTCCATGTCCAGTACCTACTGTATTCGCACCTAAGAAGAATGGAGAATGGAGAATGTGCACTGATTCTAGAGCAATAAACAAATTCACAGTGAAGTATAGGTTTCCTATACCAAGAGTAGATGACATAATGGATTGTTTGAGTGAAGCAAAGTATTTTACCAAAATTTATTTGAAAAGTGGGTATCATCATATCAGAATCAGAGAAGGTGATGAATAGAAAACTACTTTCAAGACAAAGAAACATTTGTATGAGTGGTTGGTTATGCCTTTTGGTTTAACTAATGCACCCAGTACATTTATGAGGCTAGTGAATGAAGTTTTGAAGAAATTCTTGAATAAGTGTGTGATTGTATATTTGGATGATATTCTAATATTTAGTAAGACTAGAGAAGAGCATTTGATGCATATAAGTTTGAAAGGGGTTCCTAAGAAGGTTGAAGCTATACTAAATTGTCCTACACATCAAAATTTCACTGAGGTAAGATCATTTAATGGATTGGCAAGTTTTTACTAGAAGTTTATCAAAAATTTCTATTCTATTTGTAATGCTATGACTGAAAAAATGAGAGGAGACAAAAGAGAATTCAAATGGACACATGGAGCTGATAAAATTTTGAGGCATTGAAGTTAAAGGTTGCTGAATTACCTATGTTAGCATTACAGTACTTGGGTGGTCAAAATAAGTTGAATCAGAGACATGTGAAATGGGTAGAGTATTTGCAGATATTTTCATTTGTGATTAAGCATAAGAGTGGAGTTTCTAATAGAGTTTCTGATACATTGATTAGAATAAGATCTTTATTAACTGAAATAAGAATTTAGTTTCTTGGTTTTGATGACATGAAGAATTTGTGTGAAAGTGATACTGATTTTTTTTAGCAGTGGAGAATGTGCAAAGCACCAAATTCAAATAAATCAAGTAAGTATGAAAACTATTTCATTCAGGAAGATATGTTATTCAAAGGTATTCAGTTGTGTATACCAAGAGGATCAAAGAGAACTAATTTTATAAAGGAGAACCATAGTAGTGGATTGGCTGGACACTTTGGCATTGGTAAAACATTGAGTTTGCTGAATGAGAGGTATTTTTGGCCTTAGTTGTATAAGGATGTTTACAAATTTATGAAAAGATATGGATTTTGTCAAGTTACAAAAGGAGTGAGTCAGAAAACTAGTTTGTATACACCTATTATTGTTCCTGAGAAACCTTCGAGTGGTATTAGCATGGATTTTGTTCTTGGCTTACCTAGGACAACAAGAGGTAATGATTCTATATTTGTTGTTGTGGATAGATTTTCCAAGATGACACATTTTATACCATGTAATAAAACATTAGATGTAGTACATATAGCAAATCTTTTCTTTAAGGAAATTGTTAGATTGCATGGATTACCAAGGAGTATCATCTTTGACCGAGACAATAAGTTCGTTAGTTATTTCTTGAGAACACTTTGGAAGAAGTTGGATACTGAGTTGAAGTTTAGTTCTACATTTCATCAGCAGAGTGATGGACAAATAAAGGTTGTAAACTAAAGTTTGGGTAATTTTTTGAGATGCTTAGTTGGAGATACACCAGGCAATTGGGATTTGATGTTCGCACAAATAGAGTTTTCCTACAACAATTCAGTAAATAGAAGTACTAGAAAGACACCATTTGAGATTATTCATGGCACACAACCGAGAGGTATATTGGATTGGAGAGATATTGTTGGAGAAGAGAAAAGGAGTGTTGAAGCATAAGAATTTGCAGAATTTATGAAGACATTGCATGAAGATGTAAAATAAAAGCTGGAGAAAAGTAATCTGAAATACAAAGGCAGTGAAGATAGATCAAGAAGACATAAAACATTTGAAGTTGGTAATGTTCTAATGGTTCATCTGAAGAAAGGAATATTTCCTATTGGAACATATGGGAAATTGAAGATGAATAAATTTGGTCCTTGCAAAATACTAAGAAGATTTGATAGTGGAAATTATTATGAAGTAGAATTACTTGATGACATGGATATATCACCTATATTCAATATTTTAGACTTATACATGAATATCTTGAACCTGATGAAGAAATGATTGTACAAGGTGATTATCCTAAGAAACAGATAGAAGAAGTTGAGAAGATTCTAAATCAAAGAATTGGTAGAAGCACAAGAGGAAAAGAATACATGGAGTATCTGGTGAAGTGGAAGAATAGACTGATTGAGGACTCATCTTGGATTTCTCAATCTAAGCTAGATTCATTTAAGGTTAGACCTGATACATGATTTGGGGAATCATTTCTTGTAACCCCAGGTGTCTGATGTAGGATCATCTTGGGTCATTGGCAATCCTTCTCAACCAAAAATATGTGTGTTTTATTCTTTAGTTGATTTGGAGGCTACTCGGGTAATACTCTATTGCTCAAGTTCTGATGCTCGGTAATGCTTGTTTGGTTGCTCGGGTTCTTCTCTTGGGCATGCTTGTGATTTATGATGCTCGGGACTATCACTTGGGAATGCTTCTAGTTTTATTCTGAGACTTGAGTTTTTCCTATTGCTCGGGTCCTTCTTTGCCCAAGGCTCTATGTTTCTCGATCATGCTTTGCCCGAGATGCTTATTTTTTGAGTTGGATATGGTGGCCAACTTCTCAATTAATTTTTGATGGCTTAATTGATTTGGGGTCTCTCACTGAGATCTGTGTGGACCTAAATCTCGGTCCCACTTATGGATTTGAGCACCAAATTTTTTGGTGAACTCTCGTATATATTCTTTTGTATGTTCTTATGTTTAGGTATCAATCTTAGAGAAAGAAGGAAAATGTTTAGATATTGAGATCAAAGGTCTGTGATCTCTGTTGTATGAAAATCATATTGTAATTCATTGAATCTATTGCCAAAACTAGGAAGGCCATACAACCTGACATGTAATGAGTTTGATCAGTTAATATAAAGGATCTTTGTTTTTTCTTCTCTCACTATGTTGTTTGGCTTCCACATTGGTTCTATAAGGTGGTTTGGTATCTGGGAGTTTCATTGGCCCTGACTCATTACCCTCCTTATGTCACATATCTATGTGAATATCATAGATTCATTATTAGATCTAGTTCTACTAGTTTCTAGCATTCTCTATTTCAATTATTGATTTCAAGGTTAATTCCTAAATCATGGGTTTGACTCAGGAAAACCCCTCTCCCAATAAACAAAACCATTTTTCTTGTAGTTACAGGTACAAAATAGTGAATTTAAGATCATATTTGGATACCCTTTTTGGCCAACTTATGGGATCCGTGAACATATTTTCTGTTGGAATAGTGCATGTCGAGGTTGACATTTTCAGGTACAATTGCACCCCTACAAAGAGGTCAAGGTCAACTTGACTCTGAAAAGAAAAATATTTCTGGGTTTTTTTTCCATCTTTGCATTTCTATTCCAGATCTGGTTGCAGAATTTCTTGATAATCAACATAGACATCAGAAAATAGGTTTTTCCAAATCAGCTACATTCCAAGGTAAATGTTTCATTTCAATTAAGTTGTTTTTTTCAGATCTATTGATTTACTTTATAATTAATAAATTAGATCTCCCTTACTTATCCATAACTATTTGATTCCTTTTTGCATTGATCATTTCCTTTCAATTAATCAATTGGGATCTCCTTGTCTTGGATTAGGAGGTCACGCATTTCCTTCAACACACACATTCCAC
The DNA here is from genome assembly GCA_018584345.1 of Thuja plicata. Classification (NCBI taxonomy): domain Eukaryota; kingdom Viridiplantae; phylum Streptophyta; class Pinopsida; order Cupressales; family Cupressaceae; genus Thuja; species Thuja plicata. The sequence goes on along the minus strand of MU227994.1, from coordinate 3,000,560 downwards.
CACCCCTACACACATATATAAAAATATATATTCCTTTTATATATATATATTTATATCTTACATAATGATAGGTATAGTACATCACCAATTCCTATGTCTTCTTACTGTGTGCATGTACTTCATGAGGATGGAGTGGTGTACCCTGAGTTAAGACATCCATAATAAGAAATCATGTTGTTTGAGTATACACCCATATTTGGGAACTCACTGAAGTAGGTTGTATCTTTCCATTATTCCTTTTAGTTCAATAATTTTCAATTTGAATACGCTGCTAAGTGTAATAAAATATGTTTGTGGATTAATCACGATCATGAAGAGTTTCCAAAACTTCTAATTTTGTATGATTTTTAAGAAGAATTTGAACAAGCTTGCCCAAATATTATTTTTTTGAGTACAAAGATGAGTTTTCATTCATTAGAACTATATGGAGTGTGTTATTGCTACTGCATGTAAATAAAATTAAATTAACGAACAAATCATATGCTTTTTGTTCTATGTTTTTTTGTAGAGAGTTTGACTTTAGTCACTATTTGGTAGGTGTTATATAGTTTTCCTTTGTTTTTTACTAGTTACTTTTATCTAGTGTTTGAATGGTTTTGTTTTGTTTTCTTTCATTTTCTCATTTCCCTTTATTTGGTGTTGGGGGTTAGTGTTTTGTCAAGGTTTTTCCTGACTAGTGGTGTACCCATTCTCCATAGAAGGTAGAGGTATTTCTTAGTCAAAACATCAAAATAATGTGCTCTCGATGAGGGCTATGCCTTGGAATTGGAAATGGAAATATTTTTTCATCAGTATTGCAAGATGATATTTGATACTAGTAAATCCAAAATCACAGTATATACACATTTAAAACTAGATCTGAAATGAGCAGTCTCATGGTTCGATGTAGGTCATATTTATTATAAGATAATTTTGGCCGAGATGATCATATGAGTTAAGAACCCTATGTTCAAGCTATGTGAAAAAAGAGGAAGTAAGATAGAAAAAGTTACTAAGTAATCTTAAAATTATCAAACGAAGCTGCAAAAAAGAAAGATAAAAATCACTAAGTGATTCCTCCCCCCCCCCCCCAAAAAAAAAGNTCCCCCCCCCCCCCCCCAAAAAAAAAGAGACAAATAATACCAAAGGGGTTACTAAGTTTCCCAAAATTATCAAAGAAGAAATGAAAGAAATGAAGACTAAAGCAGTTACTAGAATGATCCTGCAGTTTTAAAAGAAAATTCTTTCTAAAATTTACTTAGTCTGAACAAAGGGTCATTCTAGAAACCTCTATTGGAGCTATGGACACTTGACTAGAGGTAGAGAAAGGCTATATTCAGACATTCAAAGAAATTTTTCAGGGCTATGGACACCTGACTTACAACAGAGAAATCTTTGGTAAATCTTGGTCAATATTGTGAAATTTTGTTTCTTACTTACATCCTTCTGGGAGGTCCTCATAGAAATGTCTTGTTGTAATCAATACAGTTGAGCACACACATGAAATATTATGCAAATATTTTAATTTGAAACTTGTGAAATAGTGTTCCCTTTCTCAGGTGGCTAGGTGTTGTGTTTTGGTGCAAGGTTAGGTTAAAGGTTATTTGTTAATTAAGAAATGCCTTGGTCATTTTTCCTTTTGTTGGGGCTATTTTTTGTTCCTCAGAAAATCACACCCCATTTTAGCCACTTGGCCTAATGGGTAACCCCCCCCCTAGGTTTTCCTTTTTTTTTGTATCTTTTATCCTATTTAGTCTAGTGTCGAGTAAGTCAGATTATAGGTTCAAGTTACACTCCTGATAGTCTGACAGTCAAGTGAAAAGGGTTAGGATATTTTGGTTTACCCCTCTCTTTTTTTCCTTAATTTTTATTTTTTTGTTTTCTTTTTGGGTTTTTCATCTTAGTGTTTAGGTCAAGTGCACTATTCCCTTCAAGAGTTTCATTGGTAGTTCGTTGTGCTTTTGGAGTCGGTGCTTTGCTACAATTTTAGACTTTTGGAATCTAACACTTTTCTAAACTTTTGGGCTTCATATTTTGGAGTTTTGTTGGAGTTTCATGGTCTTAGGGTTCTTGTAACTTTGACCCCCATAAATTTTCCTTTGGTTTTTTGTAATTTAATAGTTTTTTTCTTTAGTTGAATTTATTAGTTTTTAATAAAATATGCTGACAAGATTTTTTTTGTGAGTGTAGGATTTATAATATGTTTAAAACCCTACCAATGAATTACAAGTTCAAAGGCTACAACATACCTCTAAGATGGGTAATCTCCATAGTGAGATTTTAGAAGAAAATAATGGATCACATTCAGGATATCAAAGTATTCAGTTCAAGTCTCACCTCATTCCGAGAAAGGTAACAAAATATTTTGGAATCCATAGAGTCCCAATTTGGATAAAGTCTACGAAATCATAGAGAGACTTCAAAAATCTCACCTAGACATTCTTTCAGAAAACTAAGTGTCATTTTGATACTTAGTCATTTTTCAAAGCTGCATTTTTTAGAGGTCCACAACCCTGAAAAATTTAGGGTCACCAAATTTATAGACTTAGTCATTTTTCAGAGGTCCACATCCCCAAAAATCTAGGGTCATCAAATTTCTAGAATTACTCATTTTTTTGAGTTGCATTTTTTGGAGGTTCACAACCCTGAAAATTGTAGGGTCATCAAATTTCAAGACCTAGTCATTTTTTAGTGTTTCATTTTTTGGAGGACCACAACCCCAAAATCTAAGCCTATCATCAAATTTCCAAACTTTCTCATTTTTCAGTGTTGCATTTTTCAGAGGTCCACAACCCCAAAAATCTAGGGTCATCAAATTTCTAGACTTGGTCATTTTTTAAAGTTGCATTTTTTGGAGGTCCAGAACCCTGAAATATAGGGTAATAAAATTTATAGAATTAGTCATTTTTCAAGTTGCATTTTTTAGAGGTCCACAACCTCAAAAATCAAAGGTTATTTTCCAGGCTTATTAAGTTTTTAGAGTTGAATTTTTTGGAGGTCCACAACCCTGAAATTCTTGGGCACTCATTTTTCAGTTGTGTTTCTCATATAGAATTATTTTGTGGTAGATTACATGCAAGATAGAGGTCTTTTTTACATTTCAAGGAGTCTTTTATCAATAGATTTGTTAGATCCATGCATTTTGGGTGTGAATAACAAGGTAAAGATCAAACCAATTACAAACAAGAAGAAATGGTGGAACTACAATTTGATTTCCTTCATTTTAGGTCTTGATTCCAATCTAATATTTCGTGTATTTAATGTACACATGGATGAGAATACTTGTAAAAATTTTAGCAATTAGTTTAGGAGTGGTTTTTTTTGTTCAACAACAGATTTAATTTTATTATGCCATGTTTTAGTGTTGATGAAACCCTAGCTATGAGTTTCTTATTTTCCAAGGTGAAGCACTATATAACTTCACTAAAGACATGTAATTAGGGTCACATGTTTTATGCAATAAATATAGATGTTTTTGGTGCTTCATGCATGGTGTGATTCTTCTACTATCTAAGAAAAAATTATGAATATGTGCATGCGTGTTCATTTATTTCAGAGAGCTAACTGTATTTTATTATGAATGTATCTGTGATCAATTAGTTTGAAGATTATCATTATTATCTCATGTTTCTATGAGGAATGATATTAATTTTTTCCCTATTTGTTTAAAGATAAATTTGTCTTGTGTGTGCATACATTTGGTGGCTTCACGATTTGATAGATTTTGAAAAATATTGCATGTGGGTAAAGTTTCTCCAGAAGATTGCCACTACTTAACATGGAATTGTGAGTTCATCTAATTCATGTTTTATAGGTTTCCATATTTTCATCATTTAATTTGCAAGCATGATTCAACAATGATTTATGTCGTTTAGATTTCATTTCTAGCACACTTTCTTATGATTCTTGTTTCTTGGTCTTTTGATATTTTTTGGAAATTGGTTAAGATAGGAAATAATCATAAGTTTTTGAATTAGATCTACATTGTTAGGAAATTGCATACATTGACCATTGAGAAAATACAAAAAAAAGTGATAAAGTTTGTTTTGCAGCCTGAGTTTCAATCATACCAGCAAAGACCTCCTTGTGAACATTCACATTTATCTTCAACTAATATTTCCAAGTGGTTGTACCATGACCATGGAGAACCTTGGGAATGACTATTATTATTTAAAGAGGGGATTTAGGATCTTGAATTCTTGGCAATTGACTTGTGTAAAAATAATTCTCAATAGTAGAACAAGGAGAGGGATCGATGACACAACTACCACTAGCACAAGCACTAAAAACACCACTAGTAACACCAAAGGTACAACCACCACCGGAGATCGTGACAGAGGTAGTAGATGATGCCTGGCAGAGATGATAATATAATTTGAACAAGGACATGGATGAGATCTGAATAAACATACAGAGGGTACAGAGGGATCTAGAGACAGAGAGAGGGGATCATTCCACCACCCTGGTGGAGAGGGATAGTCTCCAAGTAGAGGTAGCCATGGTATAGGGGTGGTGCAGGGAACCTCCCTATTTGATATTTTTATGTTGTTTAGGGTTTTATTAGGAGTTTGTGTGAGTGGTAGAATAATTTCCACAAGGTTGGAAGTAATGTTTAGTTTAACTTCATGTTTATAAGGGCTTTAGTGTTCATTAGGGGTTTTGGGTCTTTTGACTTCAAATTGTGGAAAAGTTGCCATTTTAGTGAAATATGGGTTGGAGTTATGTTTTAGGACTCTAAATATCCTATTTGGGGTCCTAAGAGTCAACATAAATCATTGGGTTGACATAGAATGTCAAAATGCTTCAAAATACAAAAAGTTGATAGCAACTTTTGCAAGAAATGACAAAATGTAGTTAAACTGATTTGTAACTACCCATGCTCATTATATGAGAATGGAATCAATGTTTGGACAAGGTTAATGAGATTTTTGATTGAGACACTTATTTCTAACACCATTGTACAGATGACTGTATCCTCTTTTGTGTAATCTACACTATGTCTTTGCTTCTATATGGATTGACATAAGTGATCGGGCTCCATGTTAGTGTAGTGTTTATTTTCAGATTTCATATGCAATAGGTAGTTTATTTTGAATTTTAGTAGAAGTTAAGTTGTACATTTTTGAAGGTCACTGGTCTGACAGAGACATAAACAGTGTTACCCTGTTAGAAATGGCTCTAACCTAGTTCTCCTCCAGTGGATGTGTCTAAAACCATGGGGAAATTAGGGTTAGGGTCTCTATATAGGTTTATAGGTTTATTTTTGTCTCTCTCTTTGGATTTCATAGGCTAAAGATGAAGCCCTATGGCTGACTCGTGAAACCAGGTGAGCTAGGACAGGGAGAAGATTGAATTTGTTTGAGCACCCAAGACCTTTTGGGGAAGACTTAGTGGCATTTATAGATGCACTAGATAGTCTCCTAAAAGGATTAAATAGTGTTTGGAGGTGAATTAGATATTGGAGACAATATTTGAAATTGTTCATGATCACTAGTCGAAAGGCCTAATTAATAGGCTATAATCTAGGGCCTGCAAGAAAGTAGAGTTTTTGGTGCTATCAGAGGTCAAATTTTTTGATTCTGATGGGGTTGAATGATGTCTTGAATATTTTCAAGTTTTTTTGTGGGGTCATTAGGGGATTTTGGACGCAATAGGCCAAAATCGGTGAAAATAGACCTACAAGGAGTTTAGCAATTAGCCCTCCTAGTGAGTTAAAGACCAATTGCATTGGTGGAGCATCTTGGAGTATTGGGATGGATGCAGAATGACTAAGAAAGGGTGAAGAAGTGTATGGAGAGACTCAATGAGTTGGTGGGAAGATCCTAGGTAGAGGATTATCAATCTAGGTGGAGTTGTAGAGAAGGAAACTAAGCTTTTGGTTAACTAGTTGGACTAGTTGAGCTTAGAAATCTTGGAGTCTTCCAAGAACCAACTATACCTTGGAGGATAAGTTTGTGGAGAGGGTCTAGGAGATCCTAATTGGTGTAAGATCCAACAAATAACAACTATTGGAGGGTTGGTTTTGTCAAACAAGCAATGAGAGAAGAGGAAAGGCACTAGATTGTCAAACCCTCTGCATCAGAGTGGTATCCGAGTCAGAATAGCTTGAAGATTGTGTATGTTTGAAGGGGAGGAGAGCCAAGAGAGTCAAGAGGTTGATAACATGCCTACTAAGGCAATGAGTATGGATTCAATAGTATAATTGGTTCAAGGCCTCTTGGAGAAGGCTCATGTGTCCGAGACAAAAATCAAAAAGAAGATCACAGAATGGGGAGATGAAAGTGATGGATATGATAATAGTCAAATTGAGGAGTCATCCAACAAGGGAAAAGAACTTGAGATAGACAAGGAGAAAAAGGTATTCTTAGATTCCTTCAAATCTTTAAACAAGGATAGCATGGAACACCTACACTACGACTGTGGTAGCCTGAATGGAGAAGAGTTGTTAGATTGGCTTGAAGCCATTGACAACCAATTTGATTACAAAGAAATCTTTGAGGAGAAGAGGGTTAGCTATGCTAAGGCTAGACTAAAGGGATTTGCATTAGTGTGGTGGAACATGATGCATGATGAAAGAGTGAATAGTGGGAAGAAGAAGATTGTTTCTTGAGATAGAATGAAAATCAGGTTGAGGGCACAATTCTTGCCCACTAATTATGAAATCCAAATATATCAAAAGTTGTAGAACTTAAGATAGAAGGAGATGACAATGAGTACATACACATAGGAGTTCCATAAACTAAGCCTAAGGGCTAGGAGAAAAGAGTGTTGCAAGGTACCTAAATGGGTTAAGACAGGGAATTCAAGATGAGATTAGCATGATGACACCAGATAGTATGCACAAATGCTTTCAATTAGATTTGAGAGCAGAGGATAAAACAAGAAGAAGAAGAAATGACTTCCATCAAAGAGGAAGAGGTGCCTGCAATAACAGAGGGTTCCAAAGAGGAAGAAGTAACTTTGGTAGAGGATAGAACCGTAATAGACAAGAAGACAGTCAGTCCATGGATAGTAGTGGAGGAAACCAGTATAGTGGATCTTTCCAAAGGGGAGGATATAGAGGTAGAGGACCACCAAGAGGTAGGTTCCAACCCTAAGGGAGATCTAATTCAATTTTCACTGGTAGGTGTTATAATTGCAACCAAGTGGGTCACACAATGGGCAGGTGTCTAGAGAAGGCTTCCTGATCTTCAATGGGGGATAGAAGGAATCAGTTAATTCAAGAAGATGACACTCAAAGTTTTACTTCTTGAATTTCCAAGGTAGGGCCAGTACTAGATGGAGAGAACTTGATGTTAGGGAGAAACTTTTTTAAAGTACCTAACACAATAGAGCTACCCCAAAGAAAGAAATTATTCAAAAAAACTTGTAGGTCTCATGGGAAGATTTTCAAGGTTTTAGTGGACTCTAGATCCACTCATAATATTGTGTCCACTGAGATGGTGGAGAAATTGAAGCTGAGAAGGATACCTCATACCACACCTTACAAGGTTTCATGGTTGAACAAGGGTCAATAAATAGTGGTAGATGAGAAAACTATGGTTGAGTTTGAGATTGGGAATATAAGGACAAGGTCCTATGTGACATACTTCCTATGGATGCATGCTATCTACTCCTAGGACATCCATGGAAGTATGATGTCAAATAAAAACATGATGGAGAGAAGAAAAATTATGTCATCGCCAAGCTAGGAAAGAAATTCCAAATGGATCCATTGCAAGAACCCAAAGAGGAGAAGCATGTGGGTACAAGTGTGATGTTATTGAGTGGGAAAGAGTTTCTAAAGGCCATGAAAAAGGAGAAAGGAGTCTGTTGTGCAGTAGTGATCAAACCAAAGGAGGAAACTAAGGGGAAAGTTTGTTTGCCACCAGAGATACAAGCTTTATTGGAGAAGTATCATGACATAGTAGATAATGGTTTTCCAAGTGCCTTAGCACCTATGAGGGATGCGAGTCATTATAGTGACCTCATTCTTGGAGAAATTTTTCCAAACAAAGCAGCATATAAGATGACACAAAGCCAAAATGTAGAGATATCAAAATAGATCCAAGATTTGTTGGATAAGGGGTTGATAAGGAAAAGTTTGATCCCATGTGTTGTGCCAATAGTACTTGCACATAAGAAGGATGGAAAATGGAGGATGTGTACAGACTCTAGGGCTATAAACAAGATCACAATCAGATATAGGTTCCCAATGCCCCATATAGAAGACTTGATGGATAATCTTGGAGGATCTTGTTACTTTTCTAAGGTGGACTTGAAGTCAGGGTATCATAAGATAAGAGTGAGGCCAAGTGATGAGTGGAAAATAGATTTTAAGAACAATGAGGGTCTATATGAGTGGCTAGTAATTCCCTTTGGCCTAAGTAATGCACCTAGCACATTCGTGAGGCTCATGAATGAAGTGCTAGAAAAATTTATTGGTAAGTTTGTAATAGCTTACCTTGATGATATTTTGATATTTATTAGGTCCAAGGAGGAGCACATGAAGAATTTGGAGATGGTCTTAAGAAAGAAACATCAAGAGAAGTTGATGATAAATCAAGAAAAGTTTGAGTTTCTCAAAACTAAACTAGTTTACCTTGGTTTTGTGGTTGCTAATGGATGTATGAAAATGGACCCTGATAAATTTAAGTCCATTTTGGAATGGCCTACACCTAGGTCCATAAGGGATGTTAGGATTTTCCATGGGTGGGCCTCCTACTATAGAAAATTTGTGAGAAATTTCAGTCATGTATGTGCCCCAATTCTGAACACCGTAAAAGGTGGAATCAAATGTGAGTTTTAATGGATAGTAGCAGTAGAACAGGGGTTTGAGATGTTAAAAAAGAGAATTGTAGAGCTACCTACACTTATATTTCCTAACTTTAATCAACTCTTTGTGGTAGAGTGTGATGCTAGCAAGTTGGCTATAGGAGCAGTGCTAAGCCAAGAGGGACACCCTGTGGCATTCTTCTCTGAGAAGTTGAATGAGGAAAAACAAAAGTAATCCACCTATGATTTGGAGTTATATGCCATGGTACAAGCCTTGAAGAAGTTGAGGTACTACCTATTACCTAGGGATTTTGTGGTCTATACTGATAACCATGCCTTAAGTTTCCTAAATGAACAAGAAAAACTAAATCAGAGGCATATGAAGTGGGTAGAATCATTGCAGGCTTACACATATGTTATTAAACATAAGAAGGGGGTTAGAAACAAGGTTGTAGATTCTCTTAGTAGGAGAGTTCTCACAATCCAAGAGATACAACTACAAAGTGTAGGATTGGATGATTTGAAAGACCTCTACAAGGAAGACAAAGATTTCAAAGAAGCTTATGAAGCTTGTGTAAAGTTTTAGCAGGGGTCCAAGTTGGATTTCAGTGAGTTTGTGTTGTAGGAAGGCCTATTGTTCAAAGGTCATCTTATGTGTATACCTCAGTGCTCAATGAGGGAAAACTTTATGAAGGAAAAACACCAAGGAAGCTTGGGAGGCCACTTTGGAGTGGATAAAACTTTGGAGAAGGTGCATAGGAATTACTACTGGCCTAAGATGCACACAGATGTGAGGAGATTTGTAGAACAATGTCAGATTTGTCAGAGGGGGAAATGACAAAGCAGCAATAGTGGGTTGTATCAGCCATTAACTATACCCTAAAGGCCTTGGGAGTGCTTTAGTATGGATTTTGTTTTGGGGTTACCAAAGACACCTAGGGGACATGACAGTGTGTTTGTGGCGGTGGACTGTTTCAGCAAGATGGCATCTTCATTCCATGCAAGTAGACCAATGATGCCTCCCAAATTGTAGGGCTATTCTTTAGGGATATATTAAGAGTCCATGGTTTGCCTTTGAATATTGTCAGTGACAGGGATACAAAGTTTGTGGGTCACTTATGGAGAAATCTTTGGAAGATGCTTGGAACTAATTTGTCTTTCTCCTCTTCCAACCATCCATAATCAGATGGGAAAATAGAAGTAGTGAACATGTCACTTGGGAATTTGCTGAGGTGTTTGACTAAACAACATGGATAGTCTTGGGATCACATCATAGGGAAAGCAGAATTTGCATACAATGACTCCATTAATAAGAGTACAGGTAAAAGCCCCTTTGAAATAGTTTATGGGGTCAATCCTAAAGGTATTTTGGAGCTGAGGGATCTCAATTTGAGGGACAAGAGGAGTGCACAAGGAGAATAATTTGCAGAGAAAATGAAGGAGCTACATGATCAAGTCAATAAGACTTTACAAAAACAAGTGGAGAAGTACAAAACCAATGTTGATAAGACCAGGAGGGACTTGCAATTCAAGGTTTGGGATCTAGTACTTTCCTACCTTAGGAAGGAGAGGCTACCCAGAGGCCAACCAACTAAGCTACTCATGAAGAATATTAGACCACTAAAGATTTTGCATAAATATGGCAAGAATGCCTATGAAGTGGAATTGCCCCCTTATTTGGGAATTTCACCCATTTTCAATGTTTGTGACTTATATCCTTACAAGGGATCACCTCCAAACATAGGTCATTCTACACTTGTAGATTTGGAGAATGATGATTGGGTGAAAGATTTGCCTACCCCAAAGCCATTGAAATTGGAAAGTGTATTGGACTCTAAGGTGATAAAGAAGACAAGGAAGGGTAACTACAAGGAGTATCTCATCAAGTGGTAGGGACTACCTAAAGCTAAGGCTTCTTGGATGATAGAGCTGGAGATTCTAAAACGCGGGGTCACTCTTGAAGACCTCCTAACTCAAGGGACTTGAGTTATTTTTTCCAGGAGAGTATGGTGTAGGTCACCTCCCTATTTGATGTTTTGGTTTTGTTTAGGGTTTTATTAGGAGTTTTTGTGAGTGTTAGATTAAGTTCCACAAGTTTGGAAGCAATGTTTAGTCTAACTTCAGGTTTGTAAGGGCTTTAGTGTTCATTAGGGGTTTTGGGTCTTTTGATTTCAAATTCTAGAAATGTTTCCATTTTAATGCAACATGGGTTGGAGGTATGTTTTAGGACCCTAAATATCCTATTTAGGATCCTAGGAGTCAACATGAATCATCAAGATGACATAGAAAGTCAAAATGCTTCAAAATGCAAAAAGTTGCTAGCAACTTTGAAAGTTGCTCGAGCAACTTTTGCAAGAAATGAAAAAATGTAGTTAAACTTATTTGTAACTACCCATGCTCAGTATATGAGCATGGAATAAATGTTTGGAAAAGGTTAATGAGATTTTTTATTGAGACACTTATTTTTGACACCATTGTACGGATCTCTGTATCCTCTTTTATGTAATCTGCACTCTGTCTTTGCTTCTGTAAGGTCCTATATGGATTGGCATAGGTGATCGGGAACCATGTTAGTGTAGTGTTTATTTTCAGCTTTCATATTCAATAGGTATTTTATTTTTAAGTTCAATAGAAGTTAAGTTGTACATTTTTTAAGGTCACTGGTCTGACAGAGACATATATAGTGTTACCTTGTTAGAAATGTCTAGATAACCTAGTTATCCTCAGGTAGATGTGTTTGAAACCATGGAAAAATTAAGGTTAGGGTATTTAGATAGGTTTTTAGGTTAATTTTTTGTTGTCTCTTTGGATTTCATAGGCCAAATATGACGCCCTATGGCTGACTAGTGAAACCAGGTGAGCCAGAATAGGGAGAAGATCGAATTTGTTTGAGCACCCAAAACCTTTTGGGGAAGACTTAGTAGCATTTCTAGATGCACTAGAAAATATCCTAAAAGGATTAAATTATGGTTGGAGGTGAATCAGAGATTGGAGACAAGATTTTCAATTGTTCATGATCACTGGTCTAGAGGCCTAATTAATAGGCTATAATCTAGGGCCTACAAGAAAGTAGAGTTTTGGGTGCCATCAAAGGTCAAATTTTTGGATTCTGATGGGGTTGAATGATGTCTCGAATATTTTCAAGTTTGTTTGTGGGGTCATCTGGGGATTTTGGAAGAAATAGGCCAAAATCAGTGAAAATAGACCTACAAGGAGTTGAGCAATTATCCCTCCTAGTGAGTTAAAGACCAATTGAATTGGTGAAGCATCTTGGAGTTGTGGGATGGATGTAGAATGACAAAGAAAGGGTCAAGAAGTGTATGGAGAGCCTCAGTGAGTGTGTGGGAAGATCCTAGGTAGACGATTGGAAATCTAGGTGGAGTTGTAGAGAAGGAAACTAAGCTTTTGGTTAACTAGTTGGACTAGTTGAGGTTAGAAATCTTGGAGTCTTTCGAGAACCAACTATACATTGGAGGAGAAGTTGGTGGAGAGGGTCTAGGAGATCCTAATTGGTGGAAGATCCAAGAAATAAAAACCATTGGAGGGTTGGTTTGGTCAAACAAGCAGCTAGAGGAGAGGAAAGGCACTAGATTGTCAAACCCTCTGCATCAAGGGGTTATTGGATGAAGAGTGGACTAGGAGTGTATGCCTTGATAAAATACTAGGATATCTACAAAGGAGGGTGTATTTGGGTTAGCTATCAGGGGATTCCATGAAGGTGGAGGGGGGTGCAGTGGGGGATCTTTGATAGGACATTTACCTACCCTTTCTAATGTGGCTCCCTATTGAGAAACCTCTCACTATACCCTATAAGTCTCCACCCATCTCTGCTAGGTGTCCCTCTCTATAGTAAGTGTCAAGCATGTGAAAATGTATGTGTGTTTTCTTCAACCTATGTAGTCAAGCATAGACAAGGAAAATGTTAATAAAAAAATGCATTCAAACCTACACTACAACTAATAAACTCACACAAGCTTCAATTGAAGTAATTTGGAAGCACCCATGTTCCATTTTATTTGTTCATTATGGGCATTTATGAGTGCAGTGATCTCCAAACACAATATAAGATCCCCAATGATGCAAATCTTGAAGATGGATGAAGATAAATTGTAAACTAATAGAGATCAAATGACTACAAGACTAGTATGAGGAACTAGCTTGAAATATCAAATTTCAATCCAAGATAATAAGATTACAGAGATAGAATGAGATGCAAACTATTAAGCTAACATAGATTCATTGATTAAACTAACATGCTATGATATGAAGAGTCGAAACTAAAAAATGAAGCTAAACGTGTATATGCTAAATTCTCTAAATTGCTTGAAAACAAACACCATCATCCTAAAAAGTTATCACCCATTATTAGATGTCTTTAGGACTTATTAGACTCCATTTTAGTGATTTCAAGATCCAAATGTCTTTATTCTTAATTTCTTGCATCTTTCATTTTCTTTCCTAAAAACTTCTCACACTTTCCAAGACCTAGATCTACCTTGAATCCATCAATGCAAGAACTAGGTTGAACTAAGTGGGATTTTCCCTAGACAAGGTCAGCCCATTTCAACCTTGTCCTAGGGCATTGTGATTAAGTTGGCTCTAGGCCCAATATGGATATTTTTCTCTTTTATCTTTATTTGTTATCAACCTAGCAATATTGAATACCAAAATGAGTATAAAAGGAGGCTCTCTCCTCTTATTTTGACATCCATAAGACATCCACTATCTATATGAAATTATTACATGATCTTAAATTCAAGAGTGGTCAAGTGCAAGAAATCATGCATTAAATTTTTGAAATAGAGGATTTGGATTCAAGATTTGAAGGCAAGAATGCAATTGAAGATCTCCAAGTCTCCAATTCTTCTTCCATTCTGTACCATCCTAAAATGTAAGCACTTACTTTTATACACTTTTTGGGACTATTTTATCCCTCATTAGTATTTTCTTACATTAGGACACCATGTTACATTTACTTATATACATAATTTAAATCAAGGTCCTCTTTCTTCTAGGATGACATTAATTCCATGGTTTCCCTCTTATCTGTCTATTTCTCCATATTCCCCACAACACCCTCAATGCCTTTCAGCATCCAAAATTTTTTCCTTGATTTCTTCACCTTGAGGTATAGGTCAACCTCAACCTATACCCAGTATAGGTCAACCTTGACCTATAACTAAGGTTTTGAATTTTGATTGGCTCCCATGCCCGATTCAAGGTATTTCCTTTTCCCACTCCCCTTTGTTGGCCTTCACAAATCTGAGCCTTGCATCAATATTAAAGGAGGCCTCTTATTATCACTTTCACATCTAGGAATTCATTATGATCTATGATAATTCAATCATACACTTGAATAAATCAGTCAAAGGTGCATTCAAGATATTTTTGATGATTTCATATAAGCAAACACTATTAAAAGCAGTCATCCATCATTCAATCAAGCATGTGTTTCCTTCCATAGATCTAGCTTCTTTCTTCATTGGAGACAAGGGATTAATCCATGAAAGGAGGAGATCCACATTCATATATTCATTTCTTCTTCCTCTTCTTCTTCAATCATAGATTGAGGTTAATTACAAGCATCTACTATATAAGGTTTTTTCTTAAATGATTTCCTTTGGGTTTTTGTGTTGAGTCGAGCCTATTGCTTCGACATACTTGATCACATACTAAGAACAATTGCATCTACATGGTGTCATACAATCCATTTTTATATTTAATCTTTACTAGATGCTAGCATTTCCTTTATTTTTAATTCAAGTTTAATTCCTAAACAGGGGCTTAACCAAGGCAATCCCCCTTCACTGAACAATTTCCCCTTATCTCTTTTATGTAGGCGTAGGTTCAGAAGATAGATACAGTTGCAAATTTAAGGAACCATTTGGAAGAACTTCCTATATCCACCTTTCATTCTAAATTCTGACACTATCATGTATAGGTCGAGGTCAACCTATACTAAAAAAATTTCTTTTACAGGTTTCAGTGGTAGTTCTGAGAAGCCTAGGTGTAGATTTACTGAACATAGTTCTAGTTTTTTATTTTAGAATTTCTAGGTAGAGATCAAATTAGGCCTATACCCACCAATTATACCATACCTATCTCCAAATAGAAGTTTCTCAGCTCATATTTACAGGTCTTAGGTGGTTCAGTTAGGAAAGTAGGTCATTTCAGGGCTCCGATGGAAAGAAAGTTAGTCTTTGAGTGCCTCTTCTTCTCTTGTTTTCATGGGTACACACATCCTATCTATATTATTTGTATTTACTTCTCTATATAAGATCTATACATCTCTCTTACTCATATTTCATCATTTTCCTACATTTTGAATCAATATAAAGTGTCTAAGCCTATAAGGTTGAGGCCCCATTCTTTTACCCTATCCTTCTTTAATGGTACTTGTCAGATCTATCTTTGTAGTAAAGGATCCCTCTTGATTTTCCAATGGATCATCCCCATAAGAATAAATTTGGTGATTGATCTACCTTGATGTTTCTCACCACTTTATTTATGTTACACATTCAATCAAAGGTGATCTTCTCTCATTGATGCAAATTTATCTCCCATGGTGGCCAAGTAGAGGAATTCTCAAGCAAGAAAGAAGATTTGTTACCCTTCTCCATTCAATATTTTAAGCATACACTCATTAAATATATAGGATCTAGAAAGTGTATAGCCATTGCATTTGTGAAGGCATTCTTTATTCTACAACACATTCAAAACCTAAATTTCAAGCATCTTCATGGATTTGACTGATTTCTACATCCATCCATGAGGGTTTTTCATGCAAGGTAAATGTGAATTTTTTATCTTGTTTACATTACTTTATTTATGCAATTTCTATTTCATTTAAATGTTGATTACTATACAAGGGATTAACCAAGGGAGGCCTCATTCCATAACCTTTTTTTCTTCTTGTGTATAGGAGTAAATTTTCAAGGTTTTAAATCCATATTTTTGGAGTTTCAGAACTAGTGATAGATCCTATTTATATTTCATCAGTTTTTGTGCCTCCAAGAATAGGATGAATTTCTTGGAAAAGTGTTACTTTATTGGACATAATAGTTTGGATCTATAAATTTCATAGTTGGGAGTTATAGGTCTCAGAGTGCTAGATCCATAATAGTTTCAGATTATGATAGTGTTATGATAGTCATTTCCATATATGAAGTTTGTTCCTCCTCTCATAGCTTCAATGTGAGTTGATTCTTCCTCTTTATATCTTGTATTTGATTTTATGCATCATATCCAATATCATACCTTGTTATTTTTCATTTCATTTATCACAGTTTATATTCCTTTTATTAACTTGCATATCATTTTACATGTCATATGCATCTTAACTTTAAATGAACTCAATCCCCATGCACCATCTTCAAATATAGATCTAGCATTGGCATACCTTCATTCTTATTGGGTTGTGCTAATCTGATTTGGTTTTGAGGGTGAAGCCTAATGTATCATAGGACCCCTACATACCATTTGATTTGGCAAGTGATCTTCCTACATAGAATTTCTCACCATTGAACTCAAACCAGTACATTTCCACTCTGATTTTGGTGTTATATTCCCCTTCTTTACATTTATATCTCTCTTATATGCATTATATTTAGATCATATGTTTCTTTGTATGCATTTTTTTAGTCAAAATTACACAACATGCTTAAATTTAATAGTTACCTTGGATTTTACATTGCTTTCAATTTGCATCGGATTTATCTATCCTTTCATTCCATTTTGCATGAGCTTCATCACTTTCAATCCAACCTATAGTATTTTGGTTATAATAGTCCATAGACATAAGATTTCCTTTGATCTTGAATCCTCCTTTCCTATGAATCTTAATGAGACCAAAATGCATCTTAGTGTTCCCAATCCTATCATGGAGAATAACTCTTCTCATTCTGAAAATGAAGAAGAATAAGAATTAAGGACTCCTCTCTATCAAGTCCAAAAATATTCCCATGAATATGAGAAGTTTAAACATTGACTAGGTCAAGACAATAGTAATCTCGAAGCTCTTTCCATTGCATAAATCTTAATGAAATTTTTTCACAATGATGAACATGGTGATAATATCTTATGTATAATTTCATATCTCATTAACACCAATAACAAACCCATTAGGTATTGTGCTCAATAATTAGGCTTTACTCCACCCACTACAAGTGTTGAGACCTCTTTGTCTATCTCTAATTCCATTCCTAGTGTGTCCACTTATGTTCCATATATCATCACAACTTCAATTCAAACCTCCAATCCTACACATGTGATTCCTCCTAATCATATTCTTCCTTCTATCCCATCAAGTGTTCCATCTATTTTATTTCCATCTTCCATTCCTACTTATCATAATGTTCCTTTTTCATATTCAACCATTCCTTCAATTTCCAACAATGATCCTAACATTTATCATGTCTCTCTTCTTATCATCCTTTCTACCAATTCTACCATTAATATATTAGCTCAAACAATGTATTCTTTGCAACAACCACTTTGTTCCATGTGACTCAATCCAAGTTCAATATTTCTACTAATGATATTTCTAGTCCTTTTTCTTTAGATATTATCAGTGTTGTTATCATCTAATATATGGAGATTCCTCATCTTGAGACTAATAATGGTAAGGGTTATCCTATGACTCATGTCAAAACTTTCCAAACCTTGTGTTTTTATTTATCTCATGATCATAGGTTCATGGAAACTTTATGTACTATAACCTTTCAAGATAAAGTATTTCAATTATATTGTTCCTTTCCTCCTTATTCAATTGATTCCTTCCAAAAACTTGCTTTCATTAAATAATTTAAAAACAATATTGGTCCTAAAATCTCCCTAACTGATTTAAAGCATTGTAAACAAGGTGTTAAAGTAAAGTTAGTGATTTCATTGGTATATTTAAACATTTGCATGCTCAAATTTCTTATCATATGCCCCATATTGATGTGCGACACATTTTTTTTGCTAATTTACAAAGTAACATTAAAGAGATAAGATACTTCTTTCTGAATTCTCTTATTTCCTAAAATTGTGTGCAATGATTCATCATTATCAACTACAAGTGAGTCAATTTTAGAGCACCAATCCAATTCCTCCTATTCTAATTAATAAGAGTGATGTCATATCAAATTTCAACATGTTTTAAAAAAAAAAAAATTACATCAAAATAAATAAATTATCCAACAATGTTGATGAACAAGTGGAAACAACATCCAAAGGTGTGGCTCATTTGTCATCTATTTTAAAACTTTCTCATAACTATACTTAGCTTTCTGAATCTTTTCATAATGTGATGTTGAAGTTAAAGAATGCTAATGTGTTAAAATTTCCTCCTATAAAACTAATTGACACCTCTAAACCTCAATCAAAATACTTTGATCCCAAATCTTTTTTCCAACATCATTGTCAATCTGGGCATGCTACTAAAAAGTGTTTCCTCTTGAAGACTATTATCCAAGATCTTATTGATTCTAAGGCTATATATGTTGATGGTTATCATGATCAAGGAAACAAATCTATGGCACCTCCTATCTTAAACTCTTAAATCTACACCAATCCTTTTCCATCTCATTCAACCAATACCATTTATCAACCTTCTTCTTCTAAATGCATTGACTATAATGACAAAGATAATGATTCCAATCATGTTGTTAACCTAGTTGAGAAAGTCAAAGCTAAACCTTCCTCTTATCATTGAATTACCTTTGACCCTACTGAGACAATTAATGCAGCTGATAGTCCTTTCGATATTTTTGCAAAGGTTAATGGCCTTCCTACTTGTAGTGCACGTGTTCATCCCACTTACATGGTGAATGTGATAAATAAAGAAAATATTTATAGTAAATAATTGCCAAAATATTTTTATGATTAATCTAATGTTAAGATTCAAACTTTCAATGGTTTCCTTTATCCTTCCCATGGTTTCATTTCATTCCTTGTTAAAGTTGGTGGTAAAAATTTAGATGTTAACTTCACTTTCATTCCAAATTCTATCCAATTTAAAGTCAAACTTGGTCCTCATTGGATTACCTACATGCACATCACGGCTTGTCCTATTTATAAATGTGTTAAATTTACTCATAATGTTAAATCATGACTATTAACCATAGTTTTTATTAGCCTTTTGTACCTCATAACTTAGTTCACGTTGAATTATTTTTGCCTTTTATGCCTCAACCAACTCAACCCCATCCTAACAATCACTTTAAATGATATCAAGACTACAAGGTTTAAAATATTTGTGAACTAAGAAAGCCTAAGGATGTCCCAACTCTTTTCCTTAGATGTAGACATCTTTGTACACCACCGATACCTCCTCTTCCTATTTTTTATACACATACTTCTCAACCCATATCTCAACCTAGTGTGGTTCCTTTAATTCTTCCTCATAAAGAATAAAATGACCCAATATTGATTAATCCTATCCCCACTCAAATTTCTAGAAAGATACAATGTAACTTTCATGACCGTGATTCTCACCAAAATTGTATTTCTAGATCCCGTCAACATCCTTCTGAAAACATTGCCTCACCTCATACACCTCCTCATGTTTCACTTCCCTCTGATAAACCCTTGTCTAAGCCAATGAAAGAATTGAATTTGAACAAAGTTAAAAAGAACAAACATGATAATGCCATCTGTATCTTGGATTTTATTATAATTAATCTAGATGAAGAAGATACTCTTGATGATGATGCTTTTAATGATAACAATGATATTAATGCTAGTGATTCTGATGACATGTATATGAATAGATTTATATTGATCATGATTTACTAGCTATGCTTTCATAACAGTTATCTATCACTCCTAGTAACAAACAAAGTAACATATCTTAATAGTTGGGGCCTTCTTTGGAACTCGTTATTGTTCAATCTACTATGCTTGATGTTTCTCCTCTTGTCAATTTCCCACCTTCCCTAAACACTGGATTGAGATGGTTGGGTAGGCGATACGCTTGACTAGCTCCTCTAGTATGGTGGACTTTCTTTTCTTTTTTGTTTTCCTATTTATTATGATATGCTTCCCTCGTGTTGTTCTTCTTGTTTCATATTTTGTTTAGATTTATTTAAATGACCCTTATTGGTCTCTTGGTGTAAGCTAATAAATGAATCTAAATGTGATACACATTCTTCTATTTGTATCTATCTTTTTCTATATGTTGTTAGATGATATGTCATGCCTGTGCCACTATTTTTAAAAGTATCATTTTGTTGTCTACCTGGGATGATACAAAATGGTAGCTGTTTGATGTCGAATGTGACCTCTCAATCCAACAAAAAACCCAACATAGTCCTTATTCAATCAATGGATTTGCAAAGACAAACATGAATTGTTTGCTCTACAAAATGATTGAGACGACCTGTTGCCTCCTAATTAAGTGTGATTGCTGTAGTATACCCTCAGAATGAGAGCCAACAACCTGAACATCTCTAATACGGAGGATTTCATAACATGAGTGTGTGACAAATAGCCATCAAATGTGAGAAATCTGCATATAGATATGATAAAATGATGCTATTCTCTGCATTGAACATGATTTAGGATATGGAATTGAAATACTTATAATCTAGAAATGAAATGCAAGTAAGCTAGAATGGATTAACAAATTGAAATTGAAAAGCTTTTAAAGCATAGATGAAATTGTTAGCACTTACAAATGACTCATAAATCAAAGGTAACAATATTCAATTCCAAAATGAAATTATATTAATTATGCTATAAATGTAAACTTAAAAGCATGAAATTGAAACTAAAATCAACTATAGTAATTGTGCTCAAAAATCAAGGATCTTCTCAATGAAGAAAAGAGGTCTCATTTATAGAAAACTGAAGAGAGAGGACGAAGAGTTTCTTGAAAAGAAACGGTTGTCTCTTCATTCTCCATTTGAGACAAATATGCAAGGTTTATTAAAATAAAAGAATGAATTATGGACACATAAGTGTCTTTTCATATG
>MU227994.1:2945686-2958920 GCA_018584345.1 Thuja plicata | reverse complement strand
TCTATTCAATATCATAGCTTCATTGTTAGATTCAATTCTACTACTTGATAGCATTCTTATTTCAAATATTGATTTCAAGGTTAATTCCTAAATTGGGGTTTGACTAAGGAAAACCCCTCCCCCACAACAAACAAATATTTTTCTTGTAGGTACAGGTTCGGGATTGTAGATCCGAGGCCAGATCTGGATACCCTTTTCGGTTTTCTTTCGGACTATGTGAATAGGGACACTTTCAGAGTTGAGAAGATAAAGTTGGCAAAAGGGTACAGGGTTGACCTCTTTTTTATCTACACGTATAGGTTCGGGATTGAAGATCTGAGACCAGATCTGGATACCCTTTTTGGTCTTCTTTCGGACATCGTGAACAGGGACACTTTCAGATCTATGCAGGACAAGGTTGGCATTTGTGGTACATGGTCAACCTTTTTCATAAGATGACATCGGAATGGAAAAATATTTCTAGTTTTTTTTCATCTCTGTGTTTCCTTTCCGTATCATACTTCAAATTTTCTAGAGACTGAGTATAGACCCTAGAAAATAGCAATCTTTGATCTACAATATTTCAAGGTTAGTGTATTTCTCCTTTCCATTTCAATTCAAATCCTTAAACATTCTAAATCTATCACACACTTACATTCATTTACAATCACACAACACACATTTTAAGAGGGATACCTAGGATCTCCTTCTTATTCTTATTTCCAATAGATTGATTCATTTATGCCTTGATCCTTTTTGGGTTGATCAATTTGGATCCTTCCTTTGTGCATTTAAGAATAAAGGGTAATAACTTATCTTTCCCTCCACTCTAAACATTAAATGTAAAGGTGATAAGTGATTTGAGTATCAAAACACTCTTATTCAATAAACATCATTTTTTCTCCTCTACACCTAGAAATATTTTTGAGAAAGATAATGTAAGGGGTTGTTTCATTTTTTTTCTTCTGTGTTACAATCTTTACTAGTGTCTGATTTTCTTCGATTAAAATGGGTTAATATTTGTATTAAAACTTATTGGGTGGGTAAGTGGATGGGTGATAAGGAGATAGGGAGAGTGATAAATATATAAAGGTAGAAAAAGAAATGTTTAGAAAGAGATAGAAAGAGAAGATAATAATATAGATTCTTATTTGATGAAAATATGTATATGTATTTATCAATGAAACATCTTCTATAAATAAAAATGAAGTTTAATGAGTAGAAAAACATGGTAGGCTGGCATTATTTTCATTTAGTGCAAATTTGTAAATTACAAATTGCATCTATTTCATGTTGTGATTCATTTGATATCAACATGTATTTAATTTTGTTATTTTATGAGGTTATATTTTGTTAGCTATATTTTACTTTCCATTCCAATAATTCTAACTCGGTATGGCAGGTTGGAAACAGGATAGAAAGAGAGTTGACCAGATAGATTCCATACATAACATGCCCACCCCTGCCCCATAGTAGATTAAGTAGAGATAGGGGTAGATGGATATGGATTTATAGGCCCCCAACCCCATCCTATTAATAATCTAGAAGGAGGAAGGATTAGGGCCCTACTCTTTATTTTACCTTGATAATGTGTATAGTAGCTTTTTGAATGTAAATTATGTGTGTTTACTGATCTTGGCTTCTTTTACAACTTTTTAATCTTTCAAGTTCCATTTGATGAGATTTGGTTTAAATTTTTTTGTTGAGGGTTCTATTGTAGCAGCTAAAAGACATACACTAGTCTAAATATTTTTTATTTTTTTTTACATATATGTAGTGAAATATCTATAATGAAGAAATTTATTTGAGATGAATATAATCTAATATGAAACATGTAATTTCAGAGAAGGTAAACTTAGTCTAATAAAAAAAATGTATGTAGGTTAGATTGTTGTTTTTATTCCACGCCACTTTATAGCAACCGCAATAATATGAACTTCTTTTTCAACTTTGTTGCTTTAGAATTTCTATTTATTACTGTTGAACTTTAGATTTTTTCATGCTAAAGTCAATCATTTGTAATGAAAAATTGTAGGGTAGATTACTAACTGGGTGTAACAAAAAATGCATTAGTATAAAACTCTTTTCTTCTACATCAATATATAACATGAGGAAATTAATATAATTGTAATTGTATATAATAAATAAATATATTTGAGATGAACATAATCTAATATAAAATATGTAGCAGTTGGAGAGATTTTTTTTTACTTTTAACGACATAGAAAACTATACATATATATAAATACATATTATAATCAAATCAGTGGATGTAGGTCTAATTGAGAGCGCATGATAACAAAATGGGTAGAAGATTGATTGATAATTTTTTATTTTTATAAGAAAAGGATTTAAAAAGGACATACAACCAACATATCATACAGTTTAATAAGGCTAACAGTGATAACCTTTGATAGTTAAAAATAAACTAAACCATTAACTTATTGTAATACACCAACATTACCTCCTGCCTCCTCCTTATTACAATAATTAGGACAAGAGTTGGACATTGTAATGGTTTTGAACCTAACCATTATGAAGACTTTTATGAATCATCTTCACCAATCCTCCTCGCTAATTCTAGAAACACCAAACTAACTACATCACTGGATCTCGTGACTTCCTTTCTTATCCAAGATACATCAAACTAATTGTATCAATGGATCCCCTAACTATAGAAATTGAAATCATTTTCATACCATGAGTGTTCCCACATCCCATGCACAATGAGATACATTTCCTCCAAAATTAAAACTCTCCTCTGAGTGTTTCTAATTCTTTCTCTAGTGTCACACATGAGACACCTTTCCTTTGAAAGTAAACATCTCCTCTAAGTGTATCTAAAACCTTCTCAAGTGTTGTTGAAACAACCTCACCTCTACTACACAATTTTCCACAGACATGCATGCACATGACATGCCTTTCCTCTGAAAGTCCACATCTCCTCTTAGTGTGTCTAACATCTGCTCAAGTGCTTGGAAAATAATTAATCAAACCTTACCTCTCCTTGCTCCTTCAATGGATAATCATGATGTCAAGCTCCCTATTTTCTTTAGGGTAACAAATATGTCAAGCCCCCTCTTTCCTTCAGGGAAATGTTTTTCAAGCTATCACATTTTAGAGACATAAATAGGTTTCTTCTCATACAATGAATCATTTCTGAGAGAGAAGCTATCTTGGGATGATATAAAACCTCCTATCTCCTTTGTCCCAGCCTCCTATGGGACCTTGCTACTTTCTAAAGAACAAATATTCCATCAATATCATAACAAACTAAGTCTTTTATATGCACTACAAAACTACCATAGTATGTCTCACCTTTAATCGTAGCAAGAGATTTATTTTTTGTTAACTTCTCATTGATGAGATATTTGGCTCCGAAAGAACAAGAATAAGGTGAGATGATAAGACCTTTAATTCAAGGTGTTATCAGTGGATAATGTGTTTTTTCTTCAAATATTTTTAATAGACTTGAATAGTCCAAAAATTTATGTGGTAAAATACTATGCAACTTTGTCACTTTAAACATGGATAGGTGGATCCCAAAAATTAATAGAACTTTAAATGAATACTACAACCAGAGATACAATCACATTCTCAAAACACCTTCAAGATGGTGAATAAAATATTACATGTAATGGATACAAATTCGTCACGCCTTCTCTATGCTTCTGTTCTATCACTCTCATCACTTTTCAACACAATATGCAGTGATGTATGAAAACATAGGATGATTATTTAATGTTACAGAAATAATACCCATCTTCCTTCTACAATAGCGATACACCAGTCTTTGTTGAACTTAATCATATTTTGTAGATATTTTATTAAATAATATGCTCGGCCTCATCTTGAAACTCCCCTCAAAATTTCATAAGGTCCCCGCAATCATGAAAAAAAAGGGCTAGCATAAATGAAGTGCAGCATCAATAGGAAGAGTATTCAAGTGTGGCATCCAAAGGTAGATCATTCCATTACAACTCTTATTTGAGTGGTTTCAATGCAAAACTCTGATCATCTCTATCACAAACACATAATCAATAAGCTCTTATACTAAATGAGTGCGCATGAGGACAAAATGAGAAAAATTGATCAACAATTTATTTTTGATGCAAATAAATCCTTAAAAAAGTTAATACAACCAACATATCACATAGTTCAAAAAGGTCCATAGTGATAACCATCGATAGTTAAAAACTAACTAAACAATTAACTTATTGTAATATCCAAACACAAATTTTTTGTTATCATTACACAAATAGTTGATTTAACTAAGCAAGAGAATTATCTCTATAGTGAAATCTATCTTTTGAACCTTAGTGATTGTTTTTTCCTATGATGTTTCATTTTTTTATGTAATTCAATAATCATCGATACCAAATTCACTCATAGACTCTAATCTATTATAAGAGTATAGCTACCTAAAAGTTTCAATGAATTATTGTAGTGTAATATTACCTTTCAAAAAAATTCATAAAAAAAATCTAAAACACAATAAATAGGAGATGTATGCCATAAAACAACCAAAATATATCTATTAAATTATCAACTAAAATAATGTAAAATATGACTCAAATCCCTAGTTTGGAATTAAACATCAATATTTATAAATAATATTATCTTATAATTAATATATTATTTTCACTTTTGATAAGTTCAAAGTTATCAATGGCTAAAAGTACAAAGTTGTGTCAAAAATTTGACCAACTTTTTAGCACTAATTTTTTTAAAAATAGTAAAAAAATAAGTCTGGTCAAACATATGGTCTAGCTGAATTCATTCTATGTTTGGTATGGAAAATCTTATCTAATTAAAAATATTTACTTAATCTATAGGTAGTGTTATCCTCAATTTTTTTTAGGTAAAAATTATGGGATAAGCCCACAAGATTTCTCTATCCGGTAGCTTGCACACTCTAGGCGTGGGGCAATCCCTAGATACTCTTACATGCATTTTTTTTCCTTGCAAAGTATCTTTGTTTGGATTCTATGAAATCCTTTCATTTTCTAGAATTCTTTCAATTTTGGAAATTGAAAACTTTTAGCACTTGCAAAGTTAGGTCTGGAACCTGAAATTAAGAGTCTTCAGATTGCATTATCCATAAGAAAGTGAGTTTTTTAAACCCTGAATTTCATTTCCCTTTGCATAGAATTACTTGTTGATTAGGTTTTAAAAACCCAATCAACACCTTCTTCTACCCTTCTATTATCAGACCTTGTAATAAGGATTTGAAGTCCTTATTATAATTCATCATTGTAATCATGAGATGTTGGTGGGGTTTTAAAATTGGGCTAGCACATTTCATTATCACTTGCATGTAATTGGGTATTAAAAAACCAATATCAACTCATATTTCTCTACATTACCAACATGTATTTGGGTTTTAATAAATCAATTTAAATGTTAAACATTACACCCAACACTGTTAATATAGTTTTTAAACCTTGATTTTAAGAAGCTTGCAAGTCCCTTAAAATATGTCTCTCGTAATCAAGTCTTAGAAACCTAACTACAACATGGAGTTCACTCAATGGATTGCAATCCAATTTATAAAACCCAATTACAAGGTATCATTGTTTATTGAACACACACTTGCAATGGTGTTTTAGAAACCCTATTACAATCCATTCTCCCTTGCACATATTTAATCCTTCTTATAATACCCAATTGGTTTTTTTTCATTCACTATGTACACTTGAAATTAGGTTTTTAAAACCCAATTTCATGTTTCCTTCCAGTATGTATACTTGCAATCAGGTTTCTAAAACCTAATCATGGGGTGTCTCTTTCTTCACTAGCATACAATTGGGCATCTAAGGCCTCATTACATGCAAACTTGTGCACTACCCTATTGGTGCAGGAGAACCTAGGTAAGGCTAGTTGATCACCTAGGATCCTAGTTTTATTTTGTCTTTTAGTGGTCTTAGACAAGCAACTAGTGAAATAATAGGACTGAATGGGTCCTAAGGTGTGTTGATTTGGTTAGGAGTTCTAACGAGGTCACTTGAGGCTAAGAAGTAGTGTTTTGTCCAAATTAGGTAAATGTTCCAAAATATGGTGGAACTTCGGATTTTATGCTTGTTAGAGTCTAGAAGGGATAATTTATGGTCTAATAGGAGTAATAATTCATTTGGAGAAGTTTCATGATGTGCTGACAAAGTTAGAATGCAAGAATCTCAAATTTGTAAAATTTGTCATTGACAACATTTCTTGCAATTATGCCATATAGAGAATTTGGGTTTCTAACTGTCTGAAACCATTGAGTTTGGGTTAGGTTCAACTATATAAGGACTTCCTTGACCATTTTATGGGGTTGGATGAAGTTTTGAAGTATGAGCTCCATTAATGAGAATCATGTTTCTGAGCATTATTTTGTGTTTTTCCTTATGTTATGAGTTCTAATGGATTAGATTGGGTACTATAACCCATGAATATGTTAGGGTAATTTTTATTTAAGTTTTTTTCCATATTAGTTTATCATTTTTATTATTTTTAGATAGTTTTTTAAATTCTTTTGTTCCAAGCCCTGTTGCTGGTCTAAACCAGGTAGGCTTTGTAAATAGGGTCATAGCTCCTCTTCCCACCATGGAATCTATATGGGCCTTTGGGATTAGGAGGATGACTCTTTGTACATATTTTATAGAGAAGGATGGGCCCTGGAAAGGAACCAAGATATTTTTTCAGTGATGCCCTAGGCGAGCCAAAGATGCATGGCTAGGGATCACAGTGAGTTACAGAGGAGAAAGAAGTGATTGAAAGCATTGGTTGCTTCAATCAAGGGATGAAAAGAGTAGGATATGTGTATGGAGAAGTCCCAAATCCAATGGTAAGTTCTGTTGAACCAATCTTCCTAGTGAAAACTTAAAGCCTTGTGGGTAAGACCAACAAATGGTGAAAGCCTTAATTATAGGCTTGAAAGTAGAAACCCTCTGTACGCACAGATTGGGGAGGTAAGACCTAGAAAATATTAAAGATCTTTGAAAAGGATGTCTAGGTATGGACTTATTTTTTTAGTTTGCTTATATTTTTTTGGAGTTATATGCGGAAAGGTGCCTAATTAGGCCTAATGCTTGTAGTCCTGTAATGGGTGAGTTTGGAGTGTGAACTAGAACTCGATTAGTATTTCATTTCAAATTGTGTTCTTGGACATGGAATTGGAATCAATTGTCTTTCTAGAAGCCTCCTCCTCCACTGGTGTTTGATGTGGATCAATTTTGGATCAATTGGCATAGGAGGTACAAGAAGACCTCTATGGAGCATGTAGTCAGTTGAGTGGATTTCTTGATTGATGTTGACAAGTTGAAAAAGGAAAGGATTGGGAAAAAGAATCCTTGGAAGGTTAGGGTTAGATAAGAACCCTAATGAGCAAGAGAAGTGGTCTATAAGATACCCTAGAAGAAGATAGGGTATAGAGAAAGACTTGTTGTTACATCAGATTGGTATCCGAGCAAGTTAAATATTTGGGAGTTGGTGTATGTCTCTAAATATTAGAGAATCAATAGGGGAGATTAACATGTTGAATAATGTAGATATAGCTAAGGAGATGGGTGAGAAGATGGATAGGAATAGCATCCTTGAGGAGTTCCTAGAAGATATGAGGATCAAACTACAAGAAGTAGTTGATGCTAGAGATAAAGGAAAAGAAGTGGAAAGGAGTAATAGAGGTAAAAATATTGCAAAGGAGGATGTTATCCCTAAACTAGACCTTTTCTTGAATGAAGAACCATTCCTAAAATCCATAAAATCTCTAGGAGGGAAGGCATTGGAAGGTATACCCGTGTTTAGTGGAAAGATGGACATTGAAGCGATAATGGATTGGATTAAAGCAATGGAAAACCATTTCGAATGTGAAGGTGTCACTAAGGCACAAAAACTTAAAGTTGCAAAGTCAAGGCAAAGAGGATCAAAAATGACATGGTGGAAGTATCTACAAGATGAAAGAGTTAGGATGGTTAAGCAACCCATAGCCAATTGGAAAGCCATGGTGACCAAGGTGAAGGAGAACGATTTTCCCGAGGACTATGAAATTCAAATTCATAGAAAGGGACAAGGATTAAAATAGAAGGACTTGGATGTGGCCTGTTATATAGAGGAGTTTCAAAAGTTATGTATTAGATCCAAGATCCAAGAAGAGGAACCTATGAAGGTAGCTAGGCACTTGGGTGGACTAAAGTGGAGCATACAAGAGGAGATAAGTTTGTGGACTCGAAACACTATTCAGAAGTGCCACCAATTAGCTCTTAAGGTGGAAGAAAGGAAAATGAAGAAAGGAGATTCTAATCTTAGAGTAAGAGGTAGAGGAAGAGACCAAGGTGGTAACATAGGTGGTTATCAAGGCAAGGGTAATGATCAAAGGAACCAAGGAGAGTCCAAGCTGACATAGCAAGGTAGTGAAAGAAATCCAAGAGGGGGCTATAGTAGAGGAAGAAGTAATCAAGGAGGCTCTAGTAGAGGAAGGGGTTTAGGAAGAAGTAACTCATACTTTGCAAGTATGAAGTGTTGTAATTGTGGACAATTAGGTCATCCTGTCTATAGGTGCCCGAATAAGCCCAT
This sequence comes from Thuja plicata, assembly GCA_018584345.1. Taxonomy (NCBI): domain Eukaryota; kingdom Viridiplantae; phylum Streptophyta; class Pinopsida; order Cupressales; family Cupressaceae; genus Thuja; species Thuja plicata. Next base: position 2,950,388 of record MU227994.1, on the reverse strand, counting down.
TTCTTCAAGAAATAGTGAGAGAATATAATATGATCATTAGGAAAGAAGATGTGTCAAAGCACTAGAGGTTGATCACACTGAGTTAGAGATGGGAAAAAATTAATGTCCAGAAGGATTCTGATTAGACAACCAGTCAAGGATGAACCTAAGCATAGGGGAGCATTGTTTAGGATAAGATGTAAAATCTCTAGAAAATTTTGTAAAGTAATAGTGGATTCATGCTCCACAGAAAACATAATATCAGAGGATGCTTTCAATAAGCTCAAGTTGAAAAATATACCTCATGTCAATCCCTATAAGGTGACATGGTTAAAGAAGGGATAGAGTGTGTTGATGAATGAGAAAACTTGGGTTGAGTTTTCTATAGCAGGCTACAAGGATAAGATACTTTGTGATATCTTGCCAATGGATGCATGGAATTTTTTTCTAGGAAGGCCTTGGAAATATGATAGAGGGGAAATGTACGATGGAAAGGATAATTCCATATCCTTCAAGAAAGATGGAAGGACTTTCAAAATTCAGTCTCTGTTAGCGAATATGAAACACAATCCAAGACACCTAGTATCATGTTGAGCAGTAGGATGGAGTTTCTAAATAACCTTAGAGATAAAGGAAGTGAAGGATATGTCATTTTACTCAAGCCTAAGGAAGCAAAGGAACCTAAACCAGAGCCACTACCAATGGAAATCAGATAATTTCTTGAGAAATTTAAAGACATAGTTAGTGAGGAGACTCTTGCAAGTTTACCTCCAAAGAGAGTCATAAGTCATTAGATTGATTTTGTACCTGGTGCATCATTGTCGAATACGGTAGCATACAAGCTTACTCCTGATCAGAACTTGGAAGTGGCAAGACAAGTGCAAGAATGGTTGGATCAAGGTCTAATCAAGAATAGAATCATCCCATGTGTCATACCAGTGGTCTTAGCATCAAAGAAAGGTGGTAAGTGGAGACTTTTTGTTAGTAATAACTAAGAGGGGGGGTGAATCAATGGCCTCAAAAATTAATAGTTAAATCAACCCTTCAAAACTTATAACCACAAATTATTTCTCAAGTTATCTTTTGTCCTACAAGATGAATGCCTTGAATAACTTATATAAACTTACTACTTGTCAAATTGCTCAGTTAAACCTTCTTCTTTATGTTTACCGATAAGCAGTCATAAATTTACCAAAATACAGTAAATATGTAGAGTATACCGATATATCCAGAATGAATTATGTAAGATACAAAATAGTAAAGAAATGAATCACACAGACATAACACATGGATTGTAACATGGAAACCCTGTTAGGGAAAAAACCACTAGGATCGGTACCCCAAATTTTCACTCTTCTAAAGTGAGCCCTATTAAGAACCAACCTTGTTAAAGGTTACAAACACACTATTAGGTGTGACCTTGTTAGAAGAATTTACACATAGAGGTTGTCATCCTTTAATCACCTTCTTTCTTATACTACCAATAGGCATCAGGCATATCCAATGCTACTTTCATGAATCAACCTTTTTGGAACTTCTTGAGATGTACCTCAATATATACAAGACTATTAAGTCCTGCTCGGTTCAGAGACTTGATGCTTCAATGGTTAAACTGAAACATTATGACCTGTTCATATTGCAACTTAAATTTTAGATTTTCAAATCTATTTAAGTACATTACCTCTCTGACCAATGTATCAATTCAATCCTTGTGCTCCATACTTTCTTCTCTATGATGTTGTGCTCACTATTCATCGGTGTCTGCAAAATTCCTTAGCTCTTCCTTTAGCTTGTTTGATCAACACTACATGAAGTAGTTCTTCATTAGTTTCTCTTTAGCATCCTTTTTCTATTCACTCCCCTTAATCCCATTCGTAAATGAATTAAGCTTGTCTCTTATATAGACACAATATTCCTTGTTTCTTGGTTCTTGATTTTGAATTCTTGGTGTGATAAACAATCCAGCCAATTAGATTTAAAGAATAACTCCTAATTTATCTTGAAAATATCTTCTTACCAATTATAAAAATTATTTTTAAATCAATCACTTATCTTTGGTCGAATAAAACAAAGTAGACAACTAGTTGCATCTATCTTTAGCTCTTCCAGCTAGATATTCTGTCATTTTCTGAAATCTCTATTCCATCGGTCACTACTGCAGTTAATCGCCGGTGACAATAGATAGTTCCTTCAGTGAGACTCCAGTTAGCTTTGTGATCTCTGTCTATCGGTAAAAACTGTATCTTCTTCCGTCGGGTTACTCTATGCTTTGCTCATCAGGAAACACTATGACTCTTCTCATCAGTAGTGCTATGCATTTCTTTGTCAGGTATCACTGTGACTTAGTTGTTTTTCTCTGTCCGTCGACTACACTTCGTCGGTGTTGTTTGTCACTTAGTGAATAATTGATTTGTTATGCATTACTGATAGCATATCCTTGGTTCCTTTGGTTCTTTGAAGTCTTTGGCATTATTTACATGACTATACAAATTATATTTAGTTGACATCAATGACAATACAATACATTAACTTATTTAATACCTTACATAATCATCAACTTAACATCTTCAAACATTTAATCAGTTACATGTCATCAATCTCTCCCTTTGGCATTGATGGCAATATACTATATTATCATACTATACTATTTCTAATACAATATTAAATACATAGTTTCATCAAGCTTTCCTAATGTAACTATTAAAAGTGTCTGGTTTTTGGTAAGCTCAAGTAGCTTTGATTTGATTCTTGTAGGATTTCTATCTATCTTTGATCCCTTCACTGGATGGATGTAGAATCTTTCTTTATCTGGTATGATTTGTTCTTCTTTTGTGTCAAACTCTCTCCCTTTGACTGTTCTCCTTTCTTTTAATGTTTTATGTTTCACGTGTCAGCAGCTCTCCCTTTGTATAAGATTTCCATACAATCTCTCTCCCTTTCTAGAAGGATGAGATAATATGGATAATCTCTCTCCCTTTGATAACAATGCCAAACAAATATCTCATAGATATCTGACATTAATGCCAACCAAAATTTTCTTTCTATCCATAATATATTCCTTGATTTTTTGTTATCCATGAGCAATATAACAATATTCTTTGGTTCTTAGTGATGATATATAAATGTCTATATATAGATTAGCTTTGAAGTTGATTTCTTTCCTTGCACAAACATGAATGATATTATGATAATATGTAGGCTGATGCAGCCTTCTAGTTATCTTACTAACCAGTAGACAAGGGTTTGACCCCTAGTCTCTTTCTCAAGTATTCAAATGCATCTTTGCGTAGTGGATTGGTGAAGATATTAACCATTTGTTCTTTTGATCGCACATACTCAAGTATCACCTCCTTTGCCTAAAATTGTTTTCTCAAATAATGATACTTGATGGCAATATGCTTTTTTTTAGCATGCATGAATGGGTTTTTGGAAATGTTAATTGCACTTGTATTATCACAATAGATAATTATTGGTTCTAAAATTTGCATATGCATAGCTTCTAGTAACCATTTGATCCATGCAATATTTGAACAGTTTTTAGAAGCATAAACATACTCTGCTTCTACTGTAGATTATGAGATGCATCCTTATTTCTTGTTGATCCACGTGAAAAGTTTGTCACCCATGAAGAATTCTCCTCCAGTTATGCTCTTCTAGTCATCACTATTTCTATCCCAATCAGCATCGATAAAGACCCGAAGTTCAAATTTTCCTTCTCTTCTATACCATAAGCCATATTCCTCAGTATTCTTCAGATATCTTAGGATTATTTTCATAGCAGTCATATGTGATTCCCTAGGATTATCAAAAAATCTAGCAAATATTCCTACTGCATGTGCAATATCTGGTCTAGTATGTACAACATACATGAGTTTTCCACAAAGTTTGATTTACCTCTGATGATTTGTCTTTCTTTGTTAGTTTGCATCCAGTTACCGTCGGTGTTCCAACTGGTTTGGATTTCTCCATTTTGAATATTTTTAATACTTCTTTGATGTACTTGGATTGTGTAATGAAAAAACTTGCTCCCTGTTGCATGATCTGCAGACCAAGAAAGAACTTGATCTCTCCAAACATAGACATCTCAAATTCTTTGCTCATCTCATTTTAAAATGATTTACATAGCATATCATTGCCTCCAAATATGATCTCATCAACAAATATCTTAGCAATCAAAGTGTTAGCATCATTATCTTCCTTCAAGTAAAGATTATTGTTTTCACTAGTTCTTACAAATCCAATACTTATAAGATAGGAATGAATTATTTTATACCAGGCTTGGGGTGCTTGTTTTAATCCATAAGGGGCTTTGTGAATTCTACATACCATGTCCCTCTTGTTTGGATCAACAAACCCTTCTAGTTGTTCAATGTATACCTCTTTTTCAAGTATTCCATTTAGAAATGCAGACTTGACATCCATTTGATATACCTTGAATCCTTTATATGCAGCATAAGAAAGTAGTATTATTACTCCTTCTAGCCTAGAAATGGGTGAAAAGGTCTCTCCATAGTCAATTCCTTCTCCTGTGCATACCCCTTGCATACTAGTCTTTCTTTATTACTTGTGACTTCTCCATACTCATTCAGCTTATTCCTGTGTGCATAAAAGTTGTCACACTTCTATGAATCATTCCATTCAAGGTTGCTCAAGAATGAGGCCTCAAATATCGATCCATAGCTCTCTAGTCATGGATGTGTAAAAATGTAAAATGAAGGCCCTC